>CM034354.1:65880451-65979256 GCA_019925275.1 Mytilus edulis | reverse complement strand
CATTACAATTTGATATTATACAATGAAAGAAAAACATCAAGGTTAAATCTCCCTAAGTCAAACATGTGAACCTTTAATCAAATATGGCTATCTCATTTAATTTCATCAGCTACATTGTAGTAAACAATTTTATCAAGTTATTGATTTTTCAACATGTAACCTTAAGTTTTCCTAACGACAGATGAAATGTCGAAAGATGAAATGCATATAGTAATGACACCGTGAATACGTATACGGGTGTCCATACCTTCTCAATTCTCAATAAGAATTATGTTTTCAATTTAAACGTAAATTTCATGAAAGTTTACATGATAATCTCTGTAAGAGATGTGCTTTTATTCGTATCGAATTTATCCTTTTCCTGAACGTTTGGTTATTTTATTTAATCAACGTGCGGTTCATTTGACCTCAGTTTTTCATTGGTCAAAATTCGATTATGACGTAAAATTTTCACTCTTTCTTATTTCCTTCTTATTGTCACCTATTCTTACTAATGTATGTTTTTGTCTTATTAGAGCTGTTCACTATAAGTTGAAAGACCTAGTAAATGTTGGAAAGAGTCCATCGTCCTAGATGCACTTAGACCCTAGGGTCTGTGCTTCATAGTCTAAGACTCATCAGTGACGCTCAGAACAAAATAGATATAAAGCCAAACAAGTGCCCGTAGTTATGTTCACCTTCAAAATGGGTCAGCCATTATCAAATAAAAAACTAGTGTTAAACACAAATATAGAGCCAAATACATGTAGTTATCAAAGGTATCAGGATTATAATTTACTACGCCAGACGCGCGTTTCGTCTACAAAAGACTCATCAGTGACGGTCAGAACAAAATAGATATAAAGCCAAACAAGTACAAAGTTGAATAGCATTGAGGATCCAAAATTCCAAAAGGTTGTGTCAAATACATTTAAAGTAATCTATTTCTGGGATAAGAAAATCCTTAGTTTTTAGAGAAAAAAAAACCCTGTAAATTAGGTACATTAAAATTTAGAATTATTTATGTCTTGCTATTTATAACTGTTATAAATAATAAATTATTCCAATTATTTTAGATGTAGCAACTCTCTGTAACCCAGGTCCTTGTAGAAATGGAGCTGAATGTGTTGTTTTTGCCAATTATGAATTATGTCGCTGTTCAGGAGATTGGATGGGCAGCTTTTGTGAACGTAAGTATGATTATCTTACCTCCTTTTCATTTCTAGGGATATTATAGGTTTAAAGCGTTGAGACTGTGTATGTTTTATATAAGGTTAGTAGGGAAGCGGGGCTTATTTCATACACGGTTAGTAGTGGTGTTACGTCCCTTTATGTTACATATTGGGATAGAAGGGAGGCGGGGCTTATTTCAGACACGGTTAATAGTGGTGTCACGTCTCTTTATAAAAACAAAACAGAACTAAGAAAAAACCTTAAAGGTTTCAACAGACGAAGAAATTGATGATTAAGATTGAAATAAATTCATAAAACACATTTAAACATAACAAGTTGTTATTGTTGGCTTTTGATTTTGTAGGATCAATGAAAGTAGTTTCTTGTTGCTACCAGTATTGAAGACTTGTTCATTTTGATAGGTCACTAGTCTAAATTTCACACGTGAAGATAATCAATAAGATAAGTTCGTTACATAGTGTGCCAGTGACGTAATACGGTATATATGGGTTCAGAAAATTCGCTTCGCTCTCACCCCAAATGGAATCTACTGCACCCATATATACCGTATTAGGTCACTAGCACACTATGTAACTAATACCACATAGATCATACATTGTGTATTTCTAAACGTAAAACAATTGATACAATTGTTAACTAATAACACTGGAAATAAACATGCTATGTTAATGTTTGATAGTTGAACCGTATTATCATTCAAATCACCAAATCTCTTTATGTAACATTTATCTTATCAAAAAGAGTATGTATTTTGCCTGCTATTGTTATCATAATTGAAATTTTTATAATTAATTAATTTGTCATTATAAATATATTTTCGAATTTTTATTCTTTTTCTTATAATTATTATTCTTGTTCTTATATTTTTTATTACTTATTATTAGATCTGTCTACTTTTCCCTGGAACGACCTATTCATTTTGTTGATTATTTTTGTTTCTTCTCCACTTTTATTTCTTGTGTAAACTTTTTGCAAGATGTTGCTTAAATGTTCGGTATATGAAATATCAAATTGTTTCGGGTGATGGATTATAAACCCCGAGGTCATCAATAAAATTAACGGTACCAATTTTCTTGCCCCAGATGCGCATTTCGACAATACATGTCTCTTCAGTGATGCTCGTGGCAAAAATATTTGAAATCCAAAGCTTATATAAAAGATGAAGAGCTATAATCCAAAAGGTCCAAAAAGTATAGCCAAATCCGTGAAATGAATCAGAGCTTTGCATGAGGGAGATACATTCCTTAATTTATAATAATTTCTAATATTTTGTAACAGCAAATTTTAATAACACAAAAAATCCGTATGTTCATGCCAGTACCGAAGTACTGGCTACTGGGCTGGTGATACCCTCGGGGACCAAAAGTCCACCAGCAGAGGCATCGACCCCATAGCATATGTCAGTACTTCGGTATTGACTTGATTTACAACTCAATTTTTAAACATTTTCCTTTAATAAGTTTAAACTTTTTAAAAGAAACCGAAGTTTGAACTTTCAGGTTAAATTGACCTTCGAAGGATTTAGCAATTTGAAGTACAGATCGTCAACTATATTGATTATTGTCTTTCAAATATTCGGCCTTGAGCATTCAAGATTAAGATTAATCCAGTAAAGCGCTTTGGACGCTTTTACATGTATAAAGTGTTGTTTTCACCTTTGTAAATACCCCTGCTGGAACCAAATACTTTTCTCTGTACGTATTATCTCTTCAAACAATGTTTTCTTGTGCTTGCATCTCCTTTGCTCGTTATATCCTTAGTATGTTTATAGTTCATTTTTTCACCTAAGCAACACGGATATGACCCTTATTTCCCCGAATATGTGTCACATTTAGAGATATATCGATGTATTGCATGAATTGTAAGTTATAGAAACCTACAGTAATTGATTTGAGGTCCTTGATTAAAAAACAAATCAATTTAAGCCAGGGTCAACATCAAGACCACGTTCCCAATTTTGACTTTAGATTGTTTTATTATCTCATCTGACACTTTGAAAAATATGTACTTATAAACTAGTGCAAAAGGTTCTTTACATTATCATAAAGGTCTGATGCATATGGTCAGAAATTATACAATAACATCTTATATGTATTATTTTCTTTAAAATGATTAAATTGATGGTTTAGTGATTCACCTTGGCACATAATAATAAAATAGTGTCTTTTTGTATTTGGTGACATATGACCTTGCATAATTACCATTGGAAGTGGCACTTAGTAAATATTCCGACAGAGCCACATATGCACTTGTTGCATGGACATTATTATTATTATTATATTATTATTTATTATTATTATTATTATTATTATTATTATTATTATTATTATTATTATTTTTTATTTTTTTACACGTAGGTGAAAATCCATGCAAAGGAGTCACGTGTTCTGATGGTGAGGCTTGCGACAATGTTAATGGTCGAGCACAGTGTACAGGTAGATAGAAACATACAGGTGAGTCACAAATTCAATAAAAGGCTACGTTATATAGACAATAACTGTTTAGTGTCTTCAAATATCGGCTGTATTTGTACGAGGCTTAGAAGCAGGTGCAATGCGAGCTAAAACACATGAACAAACATATAACAACTGTCATATTTTTGACTTGGTAGTATCATTTTCTTAAGTAGAAAACGGATGAGTAAAGCTGGTCCTAGAGCTAGTCAGAATAAGTTTTTATTTGAATGATATAGGAGATTATAATAATGTTTGCCCTCGTGTAGTCTTTTTGGTTGAATTTTATATTATTTCAATAACGTCAGTAGAGTGCTAGGAATGAACAATGGTTATCAGTATTTTCTTCTTTCTGACGTCATTGGCCAATCATAGATATTCTATCTTAGCGTGCAATTTCTGACGTCATTGGTCAATCAGATATCTTCTATCTTATTGTGCAATTTTGTTAGAAACACATTCGTATATGTAAACAGGCAAATATATTCATGTAAAAGGTGAATGCACAGAACAAGCACAGTGTATCCAAAAAAGTAAAATAACAAAAATACTAAACTCAGAGGAAAATCTAATCGGAAAGTCCATAATCACATGGCAAAATCAAATGACAAAACACATGGACAAGAACTGTCATATTACTGACTTGGTTCAGGCATTTTCAAATGTAAAAAATGGTGGATTAAACCTGGTTTTATAGCGCTATTCAATATTCAGTTTATTAATATTGCTACTGGTGTTTTGTTTTCAAAAATTGTTTTATGTTTAACACAATAAATTTTCTTTTTTTAGATCGACGAAGATATTAACCAGCTAAACTGTGAAGAACTTTTTTCTAATTTATTAGCATTATACTTTTAATTCTTCAAGTGTCTACAATTCCTAATAAACTTTATATTCTTATGCTTTAGACATAACTTTTGCTCTCCGTGTTTGATAATATAGATGTTCGCTACTCGGTTTCAAAATAACAAGCTATCTAAAATACTGTTATAAATTGATAGTATTTAAAAAAAGAAATAAATCAAGTAAAAAAAATTCAAGGTCTGTGTGCTTGTTTTCAAGATATAATCCAGTGAAAATGATTCTCTTTAAATTTTTCTTACATTTGACATAAGCACCTGTTTCATTTCAAAAACTAAGAAAAACATAACTATGATGTCATAACATTTTCAAATATGGCTGTAACAACTATATGTAATAATACTATCAAGAGAAAAGAAGAAGTTAGTGGGTATTTTTTTTTAATTACACTACATGCATAATACCAGAGAATTCAGACTATTTGGCATTGTTCGAAAACAAGAGTAGCGAACATTCGTAAGTATATCAAGTTGTTATACCTGCTCTACTTCCAATAAAATAATAACCAATGCGGATTATTGCTGTTCATTTACTATCATTTTGCCACTAAATTGAATTCAAGGTTGACAATGATAAAATATATGCATCAATATGGAAAAGCTGAAAAACAAATCTATTAGAAACAAAAAGATTACCTCTACCAGATTTCAACAAAATGATACACACTCTTGTGCAGCGCTCTTCAATATTTCTCTTTGTTACCCACATCGTCAAATGTATCTCTCCTCGTGAGGGTTTTAACTATCTACATAATCAATAGCGTCTACATCATATATCTTCTACAGTCACATTCGGTTTAAAATAAACCATTATATTGTATAGGTGCAGCCATTTTATAAAGATCATGGTATTCAGAACTTAGAGTATGGCTAATACTGATTGGTCGATGTGTGCGCCTGTTTATTTTTTATTACTAAAGACTGCATTATACCAAATGTCAAATAAATTATTTTCATGATCCCTAACAGAACTGTCTTTTCAACGCTAGGATGAGACTCGTGTTTAAAGGAGACTGGAGGGGACAATAAATTCACCAAAAATTTAAACATTTGGATTTTCATTACAACCTTTATTTACTACACTATAAGTTATTACTGTATGATAAATCAACCTAAACAATAAGTTCTTTTTGTTTATATCATTGCAAAAGCTTCAAATTATCTCCCTTTGGTGCAAAAATTGGTTGCATAATTTCATTCAAATAAAAAATTGTCAACTATAAGCGATTTCTGTAATTTAGTCCTTTTTTATTTCGATATTACATCTACATGTATGTCTCCTATTAGCATGATTAGTTCAACAGAAATCAAGTACCTTAACAAATATGTTTCCTGCTTTCGAAGGCAGATTGTGAGCTTAAATGAACGGTGATTCCTTTTGTAGCTAACCTGACCCGAAGGGCCAAGTGAGATTTTCCCATCACTTTGCGTCTGTCGTCCGTCGTCGTTAACTTTCACAAAAATCTTCTCCTCTGAAACTACTGGGCCAAATTAAACCAAACTTTAATCTAGTTTAAAAAATGTGTCCGGTGACCCGGCCAACCAACCAAGATGGCCGCCATGGCTAAAAATAGAACATAGGGGTAAAATGCAGTTTTTGGCTTATGACCCTAAATTGGTAATTTTAAGGAAATTTTACTGTTTTTGGTTATTATCTTGAATATTATTATAGATAAAGATAAACTGTAAACAGCAATAATGTTCAGCAAAGTAAGATTTACAAATAAGTCAACATGACCGAAATGGTCAGTTGACCCCTTTAGGAGTGATTGCCCTTTATAGTCAATTTTTAACCATTTTTCGAAAATCTTAGTAATCTTTTACAAAAATATTCTCCTCTGAAACTACTGGGCCAAATTAATCCAAACTTGGCCACAATCATCATTGGGATATCTAGTTTAAAAAATGTGTGGTGGTACCCTACCAACCAACCAAGATGGCAGCCATGGCTAAAAATAGAACATTGAGGTAAAATGTAGATTTTGGTTATAACTCTAAAACCAAAGCATTTAGAGCGAATCTGACAGGAATAAATTGTTCATCAGGTCAAGATCTATCTGCTCTGACATTTTTAGACAAATCGGACAACCTGTTGTTGTGTTGCTGCCCCTGAATTAGTAATTTTAAGGAATTTTTGCAGTTTTTGCTTATTATCTTTAATATTATTAGAGATAGAGATAAAATGTAAACAGCAATAATGTTCAGCAAAGTACGATCTACAAATAAGTCTTCTCACCAAAATTGTCAGATAACCTATTAAGGAGTTATTGCCCTTTATAGTCAATTTTTAACCATTTTTCTAAAATTTTAGTAATCTTTTAAAAAATCTTCTCCTCTGAAACAACTGGGCCAAATATAGCCAAACTTGGCCACAATCATCATTTGGATATCTAGTTTTAAAAATGTGTGGCGTGACCCTGCCAACCAACCAAGATGGCCGCCATGGCTAAAAATAGTACATAGGGGCGAAATGTAGATTTTGGCTTATATCTCTGAAACCAAAGCATTTAGAGCAAATCAAACAGAAATAAATTGTTCATCAGGTCAATTTCTATCTGCCCTGAAATTTTCAGACAAAACAGACAACCTGTTGTTGGGTTGCTGCCCAGAATTAGTAATTTTAAGGAAATTTTGCAGTTTTTGATTATTATCTTGAATATTATAATAGATAGAGATAAACTGTAAACAGCAATAATGTTCAGCAAAGTAAGATCTACAAATAAGTCAACATGACCAAAACTTTTGTAAATTTTTAGAGTATATTTTCCACTGCAATTACTGGGCCAAGTTCATTAGAGATATAGATAATTGTAGCAACAAGAATGTACAGTAAAGTAAGATCCACAAACACATCACGATCACCAAAACACAATTTCGTCATGAATTTATCTGTGTCCATTGTTTAATATGCACCAAGGTGAACGACACAGGCTCTTGAGAGCCTCTAGTGTATTTCTACAAACGTTTTGAGTCATGGCAAAACACGGACGTCATATGATTAAAAGCTAATTCCATGCAAAAGATAATTTCATTACTTGTTCAATTCAAATTCGAATAATATCTTATTAAAGTAGCACACTACAAAGATTTATAACTCCAATTCCCTAGTTTTAAAATGCTGCAACTTTCTTTATGATGCTTGAACATTTATAAAAGTTGAATTAATGGATAGCTATATGTTACAGATTACTCTTTCAAATAAATGCAATTTTAGTATTGAAAAATTATGTAATCATTTATAATGTTATAATTCTATTGAAATTAGCAGCTTCATGGATACCCCAAGAGTGTTGATTTTAGTATATGTAGTTTTTAGAGCCATTATCTACAAAAGAGTGTCTGAGATTTCGGATAGAATGTATAGATCTCATTTTACATCTAATCAAACATTTTCTACTTTTATGTGGTAAGAATGTTTACACTAATTAAAGATTTATGAGATCACGAAATACGATAGCGATAATTTGAGACACCTCTTTATAGCTCCTGCTGTTGTGATTAAGATTGCGTTAACTTTCCTGTATTGTTATAGAGATGATAGAGTTTAATTCATTCAAGTGAACTGACTAATATTTGGCCATTAATTCCATAATAATTGATTACATAATGATTGCATAACAAACATATTGCATTCATTTGAAAAATTATTCTTGTATCTATCTATATATACCTCTTTATAAATTGATATGCATTATGATCAAGTAGTTAGCAAACAGATGTCACAATCGTAAGCTAAGACAGTTTGAATATTGACTAATTTAATCATTAAAAGTACATGTATTAAGAAAAAAATATAAAAACATTTCCAATTCAGTGCATTAATATATCTCCAAAGTTTGATTTAAATTTTTAAATCATCCATCCATTAACATTTTCTTCATGCATTCTTTTCTCTTCCTGCTTTTACTGATAACAAAGAAATTAAAAAAAAATAATGAAAAAAACCCACATCAAACGAACGAACGATCAGCTAAAACAAATCATAGCAATCAAAATTGTACACAAAATGTAAACTGTATCATGTTCATTACAAACTTGAACAATATAACGTTTTATCGTGGCAAAGAAAATAATATATTTGTGAAATCTTTCTGTAACTCAGAATATATATATATATTTCTACTAGACATGCAATTAAAAGATGGCATCGGATTGTTATATAAACATTTGAAAAGGAAAGAACCAATCCCCCTTCTTTCGCACTTTTGTGATGATTGCTTTCCTCAAAGTTCGTACTGATTGACTTTCTCATCAATGACGAAAAATGAAATACAAGAGTACATACTGATCAAGTTATTATATCAAACAAATGTCACAAACGTACATCTAGACAGTTTCAATACTGACTAATTAAATCATTAAGTACAAAGAATATAAATATACAAATATTTTCAATTCAAAGCACTAATAGGTGTTCAAAGTTTGTTTTAAGTTTTAAAATCATCCAACCATTATCCATTTTTTGTTCATGCATGTTTTCTGTACCCTCTTTTACTGATAGCAAAGGAATTGAAAAAAAAAATGATGAAAAAAAAAAAAAAAACAAAAAAAAAAAACAAACGAACGACCGACCGAACAACACATTAGCATTAGTAGTAAACATTACACCCAGAATATTAGCAATAGATTATCCGCTTTTCCAACAAAACATACAAAACCCAACCAATGTGGAAAAAGGTTACATTTTTACCAACACAACATATAGGACTCGGAGATGCGATGAGGACGCTGAAATGAGATGGTCACGCTGAAGTGCGATGGTCACGCTGAAGTGCGATGGTCACGCTGAAGTGAGATGGTCACGCTGAAGTGCGATGGTCACGTTGAAGTGCGATGGTCACGCTGAAGTGCGATGGTCACGCTGAAGTGCGATGGTCACGTTGAAGTGCGATGGTCACGCTGAAGTGCGATGGTCACACTGAAGTGCGATGGTAACGCTGAAGTGAGATGGTCACGCTGAAGTGCGATGGTCACGCTGAAGTGCGATGGTCACACTGAAGTTCGATGGTAACGCTGAAGTGCGATGAGGACGTTGAAGTGAGATGGTCACGCTGAAGTGCGATGGTCACGCTGAAGTGCGATGGTCACACTGAAGTTCGATGGTAACGCTGAAGTGCGATGAGGACGTTGAAGTGAGATGGTCACGCTGAAGTGCGATGAGGACGTTGAAGTGAGATGGTCACGCTGAAGTGCGATGGTCACACTGAAGTTCGATGGTAACGCTGAAGTGAGATGGTCACGCTGAAGTGCGATGGTCACGATGAAGTGCGATGGTCACGCTGAAGTGAGATGGTCACGCTGAAGTGCGATGGTCGCGCTGAAGTGCGATGGTCACGCTGAAGTGCGATGGTCACACTGAAGTTCGATGGTAACGCTGAAGTGCGATGAGGACGTTGAAGTGAGATGGTCACGCTAAAGTGCGATGGTCACACTGAAGTGCGATGTTCTACACCCAAGTGCGATGGTCCGTACGCTGAAGTGCAATGGTGCAATCATTATAAGTAGATTTCTAATATTTAAAAAACATTTACATTTATTATTGTCTATTGCTGTCCTTTATTAAGTTATATAAAAAATGAGAGATCGTACTCTTCGATTTCCTACATGTGGACATCATTCTGGATTATCATGTTATCTAGGCATATACGTTGTATCTTTCATGAATGCCTCGTTTATAACATTTTAATAAAGAGAGTTCGTCTGCAGACCCAAATGTATTAAAAGAATGTCACGCACCATCGTACGTTAAACAGAACCTTTTGTAGATTACCTCAATCCACCAAAAAATACTCTTCGTTTCACGTAGTTTTAAAGTTTATAAGACCATTATCATGTCAGTTACTGCTAGCAGTCCTTTTTTATTTAGTTTTTCATTGTCATTTTGCTGATACAATTAGTTACTTTTGTAACCTATTCTACCATCGGACTGTACATTCTCTTAAACTGACTTTTACTGTGTGTATTAATGTTTTTTCGTTTAATCTACGTTGGCTAGATGTATAGGGTTACGTGGTTGATTTCTTACTTATCATGTTTAAACCCGCCGCAATATTGCGCCTGTCCCAAGACAGGAGCATCTGGCCTTTTTGGTCGTGTGTGTTTTTAAAGTTTAGTTAATTTTTATGTTAAGGAGTTTAATATGACGTTCAATTTCATTGAACTAGTACACATTTTAGTTTAAGGACCAGCTGAAGACCGCCTCCAGATGTGTTTCCCCCCCCCCCCCCCCCGCTGATTGGAAGGCCATTTGGTGGACTGCGGTTGTTGTTTTTTACTCTTTGGTTGAGTTGTTGTCTCTTTGACACACTCCCCATTTCAGTCTCTATATAGCATTAACTTATACATCGATAAGAAAAGCTTAACAAATGAGGTTTGTGTTGACCATCGCACTTTAGCTTAGCTATCCACAAGATAGCGTTACAAAGACACCATCGCACTTCGGCGTGATCAAAAACGCACATCAGCGTCAAACCATCGGACCTCAGCGTAAAAGAGGGACGAAAGATACCAGAGGAACAGTCAAACTCATAAATCGAAAATAAACGGACAACGCCATGGCTAAAAATGAAAAAGACAAACAGACAAATAATAGTATCCATGACACAACATAGAAAAACTATAATAAGCAACACGAACCCCAACCAAAAAATAGGGGTAATATCATGTGCTCCGGAAGAGTAAGCAGATCCTGCTCCACATGTGGCACCCGTCGTGTTTCGTATGTGATAACAAATCCGGTAAATAGTCTAATTTGGTAGGTCACATTCATGAAAGGGAAGGGGATTGTAGTTACGACGCAAGGAACATATCCGATATCATTTGTGAAACGGTTATTCCATAACGGTCAACCAACTCGTGATGGCGTCCGTAAAATTTACAAAGGGATGATTTCACCCTCACCATTTAGAACTCTTGGTTTAATAGCTTCCTTGTGAGCAGCAACCCTCTATCAAGAAAATCATCACTTACCCTTCCGGAGCTCTCAGATTAAACCCAATTTTTGATTGGGTTCGTGTTGCTCAGTTTTTAGTTTTATATGTTGTTCCTAGTGTATTTTTCTATTTGTCGTTTTCATTTTTAGCCATTGCGTTGTGAGTTATTTTTTCGATTTAGGAGTTCCTCATGTCTTTTCGCCCCTCTTTTATCTCATTGACAATACTATCAAATTTTATTTTATATTGATAATCGTTTGATGTATGTAGAAAATCACCACGGAAAATTTAGTGTAAAACCGATCACGCAATAATATCTTATTAGTATAATGCTTCAGTGTATTATGAAGAAACACATTGAAAAAAGGCAGCTAACACATTTTGCTGTCAAATAAACCTACGATTTGTTTTTGGCAATTATTGTCAACATGTTTCAAGTACGCTCGACTTCAAACTTAATGGACTATGATTGTCAGTTTTCCTACCGAAGTTAGTATATTTTCTCCCAGCCCTCCGGCGTCCGCCACCAATAAAAAACAAACCGACCACAATTCCTTATTTTGTATGATGACTCAAATATATTGATCTTCTGTTTCCAGTGCCATTTAAGATCTTATTATAATTTGGTTTCTTGCTTATATTTTCAGTTACGTGTTAAACTATCACACAACTTTTATATATGTCGACTTTTGAAATGCAAACATGTCTAGCATTGTTTACGATAGAAAGAGTGCTGTTTCACTTGAATAAAGATTCAACACATTTCTAAAATCGTTAATTTCGATTTCGAATGTCTATTTATATGCATAACATGTAATTGTATGATTGGTTGTATGTTTGTGATGTGATTGTTTAAAAAAAGGCCTAAATCAATGCGTCATGTATAAATGACTATATAAACTGCTGTTATTAGAAAATAAACGTTTCAAATTTAATCAGTAAAAGCGACAATAATGAAGTCATTGATTCTCACCATGACAGCTCTTTTGGGAATGTTCTTTGTTCCAGCCATTGAAAGTAAGTTTTTGATGTTTAAATTTATATCAGAGCTACACCATGTGGAATGCTTTATCTAAATTAAGGTGGTACCTAACTCTTTAACTAAAATTGATTTGGCTCGTTTAATTTTCTTGAAATTTTGACAAAGTATTTACTTTGACCCTTTTACAAGAATATAAAAATTTCAATAAATTTGAACCAACCGTTTTATCAGAAAAAATACACTGGTTATATAGCAGTTTGACAAACTCTTATTTTGATCATTGAGAAGCTTAATATTCCCTTTACAACACAACGTCATTAAAACGTTCTCCTGATTTTACAGAGTTATCTCCCTGTAGTGTTAGGTACCACCTTAAACTCAACGTATCAAACTTTTTTTCTTCAATTTTTATTGCTGGTCACCACGAAGGAAAAGACTATTATTTAATTTTGTGCGTGGACCAATAAACAAACGTGGGCAGTGGTTTAAGAAGTAACTACTGTAATAACTAGCCAGTCAACACCCATCGTGTAGAACGCATTATGCGGTGTGTCTGCTATGATTGACACGGCGTGGAGGTTTCAAAGCGGAGAAAAACGGTATAAGTTATTTCAAGTATCGAAACTTCTTTTTTGAGAACTGTTAGTGCCAAATAATGTATTGCACGGAAGATGATATCATATGATATGCTTGAAAATAAGCATTCATTTCTTCACATTGATTAACATAAAAATACTTTTAGTGAAAAGAAAAAGATGTCGCCAAAGACCAACTGTTGGTAAGTAATCACTATGTCTACTTTTTGTTTATCCAATATTGTCAATATATCAAAACTAGAAACTGTCATACAAATCTGAGAGTTATGATTAGCTAGCTACAAAATAATGTTTAACTCAGCAGCTTGTAAAAATATTTCGGGACTTGAGATGTTGTTCGGTTTTGGCAGGTATTCGGTTTCATCAGGTTAACCATGCATAAAATGTGATATGATTGGTCTTCGGAACAAGTTTGTATTAGACAGGTTTCCGGTTTATTCAGGGTTCGGTTTAATCAGGTTTCACTGTAGTTGCTATGTTTCCGTTCCATTGTTTGTATAAGTCGAGTATAAATTGATAGAAGTTTTTAACGACCAGGCTTTAAGTCGAGTGTTTGATTGGGGATCTATATTGTTATTTTTGATAATACGTTTTTAATGTGTAATATGCTGATAACTTCATATAACATAGTTCACCTATATATATATTTTAAATTTAGAACACTTGTTAAGTTATACAAACAAGATTATGATATATTTCCTTCAAATATAATTTTCCAAAACTTTGACTTTTTGAGACTTTAAAATAAACCCCAGGAAAACCTAGAAATATTGTTTTTTAATTCGGTCTCAAAATAGTCACTGTAAAGGTTAATTAATAAGTCTAATAAAATTACACTGATCGCAAAACTAATCCAAATCAAATCAATGATATGGTTATTCAAAAATACGTTTTCAACTTTTCATTTGGCAGGAATTACAATTTTATTTTGGCATATCTTGCAAGACTTCGATTCACTAATTTCAGATTTACATTGTCCACAGCATAAAATGTTCCCAGTTTAAGGAATACAAAACACGCTTTATGTTGTTTTGTTGTTGTTAATTGAGAAACCATGTCGTAATTGGTTGGTCAGTGAACGATTCCGTGGGGGGGGGGGGGGGGGGGGGCGAACAGATCGTACACTTCCTAATAAATATAGCATTGTTTTAAAGTATATAATCATCATTTTCTTCCCTTGCTACACTATTTCATCCTCTGTATATCATAACTGAATAGTGAATTAGTCGACATTTCAATCTAATGCATCGTAACTTATGTATATATAATAATATATAGGTATTAACCGTTCGTGTACATTAACGCCAACATTTGTCATTTTAAAATGAAAATAAATGTTGCAAAATAATGCTCTAGAACTTTTAACGATAATTGGTTTGAATAATGTAAATAAAATTTTTTTAAGACACTTTATAAAAATCATTTTTTCATGAGATTTGAAATTTGTAATTTTCATGAGATTACATTTTTTGATTTCACGAGGATATTAAGAAAAATGATAATAAGTTTGTGTAAAAGATAATTTAAGGTAGCACAATACAAAGATGTTATACCTCCAATTCCCCAGTTTTAAATTGCTGTAACTTTCTTTATTATGCTTGAAATTTATAAAAGTGGTATTTATGGATAGCTAACAGATTACTCTTAGTATTATACAACAATTATGTAATCAATTATCATATTAAGTGTGTCTAAAAAAATTTACAAGAAATTGCCACTTTCAATTGAAATTTGCTATTTCATGAAACTCCCGAGAAATCTTATTTTATTATATGTTGTTCCTTAAGCCATTATCTACAAAACGGTGTCTCAGAGTTTGGATAGAATGTATAGATCAAGCTTTACACATAATCAAATATTATCTACTTTTATGTGGTAAGGATGTTGATACTAATTAGAGATTTATGAGAGAATGGAATACGATATTGATAATTTTAGACACCCTTGTGTAGCTACTGATGGTTGATTAAGATTTTGTTAAAACTTCTTGTGTAGTTATAGGTATAAAAGAGCTAAATTCATTCAAATGTGTGCATTTTATAGAATTTAAAAGAGAGAGAGAGAGAGAGAGAGAGAGAGAGGTGATAAGGAGAGCTTTAACAAAAAAATGAAATTTATATTTTTTTTTGTGTTAGTTAAAATATAAGAATTAAAACTTTTAGGACAAGATGCATGTTCTGGTAATCCATGTGAGAATAGTGGAGTATGTATCAATACTGCAACGGGATTTTCGTGTGCTTGTACTGGCCAGTGGACTGGACCTACATGCTCAAGTAAGCAGTTTTGTTTTCTCAATTAGTACTAAACAGATTGGTATACTAAACATTTGCATAGTTTCAATAAGACAAAAGACCACATATGATATTAAATTAGAATGCAAATGCTGCGTTCATCAACATTATGTTTGCGGTCTTTGCCATATTTCACCTTACTTATCATGCTTATAGGTATTTTTGTTATTTTACTTTTGCTTGAAAAAAACTTCATACCAATGTATTGTTTGCTATAAAAAGAACTGATAACGTCAAAATTGATGAACTAGTAAATGTTGAAAAGTGTTCGTACGTTGTTCGAGATGCACAAAGACCTAAATCAGCGCAACGTACTTTAATTATTTTTAAGTACTGAAAACCTCTTAAAGTCAGCAATTATTGAATTAAAAGATAATGGCAAAAAAAAAAAAAAATTCATTTGCAAAAACTGTTAATAAGATACATAAACATCAAAATCTATTTATTTATCATGTTTATTGCTATTTATAACTGTTGTGTTTTAAAATAATAAATTATTCAAATTATTTCAGATGTAGCAAGTTTCTGTAACCCAAGTCCTTGTAGGAATGGAGGCACATGTTTTGTTTTTTTCAACACGGAGACATGTCGCTGTCACAGCGTTTGGAAGGGCCCCCATTGTGAAAGTAAGTACGAATACATAAATCATACATTGTTCAATTTGAATGTGATCTACCAAATGTTACTCTTGAAAAAAATGTTTATTTAGAATAAAAGAAATATTATTGTATGTTGAAGTTCGATAATCGGACCAAATAATCAGTTAAATCTCTAAACTTTTCAATTTGTTGAAATCTTATTTAATAGAGTAAATATTTGTATCCTTTCATTTCTTACTATTGTTCCCAAACACTACAATGATAACATATAGGAGTTATTTCCCTTGAAATTAATTAATCTGAGGTTTGTAGAGAAACCTTGGTCCATATTAAAACCAACATGTCCTTTTGTAAAATGTTGGTTGACATCTGACCATGATTACCTTTCAGATATACAACCGGAAGTGACATTGAGTAAATCTTCCAGCAGATGCCGTATTTGTACTACATTCATGGAAATGCACCTTTAAAAATAAAATTGAGAATGGAAAAAGGGAATGTGTCAAAGAGACAAAAACCCAACAATAAAGACAGAGAACAGCCGAATGGGGCACATTAGATATTAAAACATAAACCTATCATTGAAGCCCGATAATGACATAAGATAAACTGAATGTATCTAATTATCTCCCTTATTACATGCATAACGCATGTGGAAACCAGATATGTTTGGAATCATTGTACAAACACAAATCCTTTTAAACCAACCAGCAATTGACAATTATCTCCCTTAATTTAGGCAAAATAATTTGGTTAACCAACATACGAGACTTATAGTGACATTTACGGAAGTATCTCCCTTGTTTCACAAATAATCAAAAAAAAGTATATTATTATTATTATTATTATTTTCATTATTATTAGTAGTAGTAGTAGTAGTAGTCTTATCATTATTATTATTATAACTAACCTAATTTCTTTTACACGTAGACGTTGATCCATGCGCACCAAACCCGTGTTTACAAAATCAATTCTGCTATGATGTTAATGGTCGCCCAGAGTGTAGAAATTAATAGAAACATATAGGTGAGTCACCAATTCGATAAAAAGCTACGTTATATATATTTAAAATGCAGATTTTCGTCTCCACATCGTTTAATAACAAAAAAGTAATAACACGAATATACCGAACTCCCAGGAAAATTCAAAACGGAAAGTCACTTATCAAACTGCAAAACCGAAAGCCTAAACACATCAAACGAATGGATAACAACTGTCAAATTCCTGACTTGACATAGGCGTTTTCTTTTGTACAATTATAATGGTGAGAATGATGAGAATATGTTCTTATTTTACAAATGTAATTTTTTATAAAAATATTTTGAATAATGATCTTCTACATTCTTATCCGGTTTATTTTGGGGTTCGTGTTGTTCTTATTTTTTTTTAAAGTTGTGTTGTATGTATTGGTGTGTTTGTCTTTTTGTTTTGTTCATACATTTTGTCATGTCGTTGTAAATAGAAATAAGACGTTTTGGTATTGGTGTCATTGAGACAACTAACAATCCTAGTCATGATATGCCAAAACAATTATCGCTGAAAGTACGGCCTTGAACATTAAGCATTATCTAAGTTTATTTTCGACTTATGAGTCAGAATTACCGTTACATTTCGCCTCCCTTTAGCTTCAATCCCGTCATCGTATGATCAATTGGAATAAAAATGGTCATCTATTAAAACTGAATCAATTGAATTATGATGAAAGGTAGCTGCTTTACAAATCCAAACATAAACATATCAAAAGTAAAATAACAAAAAGTCAGAGATAAACTAAAAACAGAAGGTCCGTAATCAAATATCAAAATCAGAATCTCAAACTCATTAAAGGAACAGATACCAAATGTCATATTTCTGACTTGGTAGTATCATTGATTTAAGTAGAAAAACAGAGGATTAAACCTGGTTGTATAGCTAGTTACATTAAGTTTTTTTTTTGTATGACATAGGAGATTATAATAATGTTTGCCCTCGTGTAGTCTGTTTGGTTGAATGTTACATTATTTCAATGAAGTCAGTAGAGCGCTAGGAAAGGAAAAGTGTTATCAGTATTTTCTTGTTTCAGACGTCATTGGCCAATCAGATATATTCTATTTGATCGCGCACTATAGTTATTCTCTGTAAGAAACGCCTTCGTAAACGTACGCAAGTATATGCATGTATAAATTGAATGCATGTATTAAACACATTGTTATCCATTATTCAATTTATTTATATTGCTACTTGTTTTCAAAAATTGTTTATGTTAAATTTTGTCACTTCTCTTTTTCAGATTGAACGTTTTGAAGCGTTCTACGATGAGATTTATCAGTTAAACTGTCAAGAACTATATAAGCATATATTATGTACTTTTAACTCTTCAACTTTCTACAATTCCCTTATACTTTATATTCTTGTGCTTTATATATATTAACACAAATGACGATATGACTTTAATTTGCTTTCCTTATTTGATATTTTATCAAATGATATCAAGTTATTACACTCTTTCTACTTCCAATAAAATACTAACCAATGCACAGACTTGGTGTTGAGTCAGTTGCATTTTGCCAATGATTTTGATTAAAAATTGACAATGTATCAATACAGAAAAGCTAAAAAACATATGTAACAGAAATAACAAGATTCCTTGAAACCAAATTTCACTTAAATCATACACACTTTTGTACAGTTCTCTTCAATACTTTCAATACTTATTGATAACCAACACCACCAAAACAATTATACGTTCAAATAGTTCAGATTCACAACATTATCGACTTTCCAACTCGCTAAGTTCTGAAATCTCTATGCTATACATAGTTATCAAAAGTACCAGGATTATAATTTAGTACGCCAGACGCGCGTTTCGTCTTCATAAGACTCATCAGTGACGCTCATATCAAAATAGTTATAAAGCCAAACAAGTACAAATTGGAAGAGCTTTGAGGATCCAAAATTTCAAAAAATTGTGCCAAATACGGCTAAGGTTGTCTATTCCTGGGACAAGAAAATCCTTAGTTTTTCGAAAAATTCAAAGTTAAGTAAACAGGAAATTTATAAAAATGACCACATAATTGATATTCATCTCAACACCGAAGTTCTGACTACTGTGCGTCCAAATCTTATATATTTTACTAATGGTACAGTTATATTCACGCCTAACCAACGATAGATCGTCAATACCATGCATTATTGTGTCATTCGGGAAAAGCTAGTTATTCACCATCTCGTTTTAACTGAAAAACACACTGATTTACTCTCTCTCACATCTGTGGATGGTGGTGCTAACGAGGAGTAGAACTTCATGAACACACAGTTCAGATCAAGATGACCGTTTTACACCAATTTTGATTTACTAGTGGTATCACAGAGTGACACCAATTCACGTCATTTAGAATGCATGTAGTTCTTCTCTAGAACAGTAATTGATTGTAATCACCCAAGATATAATTATTCTAATAAAGTTGACAATGGTTACAGGGAATATGTCAAAGCGACAACCCGACCAAATAGCATTTAAATAAGTTCTTTGACAGATGAAAATGTCAGATGTCTTCGTGTTGATTAGCCTTTGGCTCTTTATGATGTGTATTGTATAATGTTATTTGTCTATTTTGACTTTTTTCATGTTTTGCTATGGCTTTGTCCGTTTATGTTTGACTTACGAGTTTCAATGCCCCTTGGTATCGTGTGTCTCTTCTATAAAACTAATCATAACAGTCAGTAAGATCACAGATATTCTTTTTGAAATAAGTCAACAATTGAACACATAGTATGGACGGAGGCATAAACAAATAAACAAATTAGTACCTACAGCTATAAGATAGAAATATAATATACACGTATCAGATGGTATTTTAAAAATATGAAAAACGATTGGTATAATAGTTATAATTTATTATATATATATATATATATATATATATACAACTCGTCTAAACATCAACCCAACAATGTTAGATCTGTAAATTTGCTTTCGCAAATTTTTGGTTCTTCCCTCGCCGGGATTCGAACCCATGCTACTGTGATATCGTGACACCAAATCGCCTGCACTGCAGCCGTCCCGCTAGACCACACGACCACCTGGGCTCTCAATAAAGAGCTTTCGGTGGGCATGTGTTACCTTTCCACGTCAGTTTTAATCTAGCGGCGTACTACAGTACATGATATATAAGGCATGAAGATGTTATTGTTACAGATCAGCTAAATTATCTATAGTAAAGGATCCTACAAATTAATGTAAGATACAGTCACAGAAAATAATTATATTCATAAGTACGTCTGAGTCAGTGACAACCCTACAGCAGATGTATCCATCGGATCGCCATCAATGATGGTGATACATGGCTGTGTACATAATGTATATACAACTCGTCTAAACATCAACCCAATGGATACATCTGTTATATATATATTATATATATATACAACTCGTCTAAACATCAACCCAACAATGTTAGATCTGTAAATTTGCTTTCGCAAATTTTTGGTTCTTCCCTCGCCGGGATTCGAACCCATGCTACTGTGATATCGTGACACCAAATCGCCTGCACTGCAGCCGTCCCGCTAGACCACACGACCACCTGGGCTCTCAAAAAAAGAGCTTTCGGTGGGCATGTGTTACCTTTCCACGTCAGTTTTAATCTAGCGGCGTACTACAGTACATGATATATAAGGCATGAAGATGTTATTGTTACAGATCAGCTAAATTATCTATAGTAAAGGATCCTACAAATTAATGTAAGATACAGTCACAGAAAATAATTATATGCATAAGTACGTCTGAGTCAGATATATATATATATATATATATAAGAAAAAGTTAAGTAAAGTCCGTATGCTGGTAACATATAAGAAAATTATTAAAAGATAATAACGGTTTCAATGCATCACTTTTTTACTAGTACTTTCACTGCTTCCGCAGATCTTCAGGTAATGTGACTTTTATATTAATAAAACAATTGATTGACGTTAACAATAGTATGACGTTAACAAATACAAGGGAGACTACTAATGTCATTTTAAGACTTTAAAATGTTACGTTAAAATTAGAATATCATTTATCATTTAATCCCGGGTTGAGAATGTTTATGAATAATTCTTCTTTCTTCCTCCGGAGAAAATCATTTTGACGATTGACCATATACAATGGAAATATTTTAAATCGTCCATTAGAACAACGATGGAAATGGTCGTTTGCCCTGATGAGTGTTAAATCTTCATGGTTGGTTTGCTGTCTATGTAAAGTCATTCTAGTCCGCAGTTCATTTTTTGTCTCTCCAACATAGAATTCCTCACAATTTGAACATATGATAGAATAGATGACGTTTGAACTTTTACAAGACATATTTTGCTTAACAGTAAAATGTTTTCCATTTTTGAAATAAATTGAACTTCCTTCTATTAAATTTGGACAAGTCATACAACGTTTATCGGTACATTTTTTTACAATTGGCACAGTTTCATTAAAGTCAAATTTTGAAGATGTTAAATATCGTTTCAGACTTTTCGACTGTCTTTTGCTGTTGATAATCTTCTTTTTCTGTAAGACTTTGTCCATTCTTTCACTTTTGTGTAAATTTGTTTCAATTTGTCGCATGAAACTAAATATGTCATAATCTCGCGGATTATAAGTTGTGAAAAACGGAATAATTTTGTTTAAATTGTTCGATGATTCCTCAGTAGTTTCGGATCGCCGTGATTCTGTAATAATTGGTCCTTTTGTTAGTGCCTTTTGAATTCCGTAATTTATTACTTGTTCCGGGTAGTGTTGCTTCTTTAAATACTTTTTTAATTCTTCCAGTCTTTTATTGCGTAATATGTCTGTACTTGTACATGTAATAGTGATTATTCTTGACGCTAGATTAAAAGGTATATTTAATTTTACATGTTTTGGATGGTTTGAGTAAAAATTTAAATACATATGTGTATCAGTGTCTTTAGAGAAGATATCTGTAACAATCTTATTTTCCTCCGTTATAATAACCAAAATATCCAAAAACGGCATTTCCCTGACATTTCTGTTAATAGTGAAACGAATATATGGATTTAAAGAATTTAAATCAGAATGAAAATCTGAGACAGATATATCCGAATTCCAAATTATAAAACAATCGTCAAGAAATCGTTTCCAGTTTTGACGTATGTAAATGGCAAATTCATTTCCGTACTTGTCACTCATTTTTTCGTATAATAATTGTTCCAAATATCCAAGTACCAAAGTGGCATATGAAGGCGCCATTTTAGTACCCATAGCTGTTCCTTTTTTCTGATGATAGTATGTTCCGTTAAAGTAAAAAATATTTCTTTCTAGTATAAGTTTCAAAGATGCAAGGATAAATTCTTTTGTTAATCTGTTTTCAATGACGTTTTCCGTATTTTCTAACCAATGTTTTACGGCTGTAATTCCTAAGTCATGAGGGATATTTGTGTATAGGCTGACAATATCAAAAGTAATAAGTTCTGAATTCGGGTTGACAGTTTTTGGTAGATGATTTAAAAAGTCCAAATCGTCTCGTATAAAACTTGGAACTTCACGACATAAAGGTTTAAGCACAATGTCTATAAAATGGCTTAAATTCTGTGTAACGCTGCTGGGTCCGCCCACAATAGGTCGAAATTTTAAATCATTTGGTGTTAAAAGTTCTATGTATTCACTGTTTTGTTCTGATATCGCATTTGAAATTTCCTTACTTTTGTGAATTTTTGGTAAACCATAGAAATAGCTTTCTGAAAATTTAGAATTTGAAATGTAATCTATCTCTTCTTCAAACAATTCCGTTTTATGTTTCTTTAGTAATTTTTTAATCATTGTACTTGTTTGTCGGTCCAATTTTTTATCTGTCACCTCATAAGACATTTCATCTTGTAACATATTTAAAATATTATCTCTGTAATACTAACGGTCCATGATTACAACTGCATTACCTTTATCCGCTTCTTTTATTATTATTGATTTATCTGATTTTAAATTTTGTAAAGCTGTTTTCTCCTCTCGGGTTAGATTGTCCTTGACATTTTTATTGCTTGTAAGTGAATTTGTTTTTAATGTTTTAATAGTTTCTTCTAAATCTTTATCTTTTGTTGGTTTTGGAATCCAGTCTGATTTATTTCTTACCAGTGGTTTATTTTCTTCTTCGTTTTCTTCATTATCCTCACAAAAAATATAATTTATCCTTAATCTTCAGCCAAATTCATCAATGTCTGCTCCAAGTTGTGTTTTATCCTCATTAGGTGTTGGTGTAAATTTTAATCCTCTTTTTAAAAGATTTATTTCCCTTAATTGTAATTTTCTATGCGACAAGTTTATGATTCTAGGGTGAATTTTTTCCGTGTTTGTTAGGCTATTTCTTTCAAGAATGTCTCCTCGTAACTCGTGTTGACTGATGATTGAATTTGGTTCCGTATACTGCGATCTGGTGTCCCTCCCCCTTTGTCGTTCATCCTGCGTTGTCCTAAAAAATGATTCTGTACGTTTTTCCCTATGTATGTAGTACATATATATATATATCTTTTGTAAATGTTGTTTGTGCTGTATTTAGACCCTTCTACAACGAAATTTGTTTTACATGCACACGTATAAAAATTGCGGTTTTTTATCCAACGCAATCATAGGTTTGAACGTAGTTTTCAATTTAGACTCGTTTATATTTTTTCGTTTGGGCTTGTATCATATTTTCCCTCTGGTTTATATGATACGTTCATCCTATATTGACTCTTAAAATTCAATAGTCTATCTGAAATTGAGGGTAATTATATGGCCTTCCAAATACCGTTTCGATCACTTACATCACTGAAGAGACATATATTGTCGAAATCTACATCTGGTGTACTAAAAAAATATTGACACCTTGTGTTTGTGGCAAAACATCTTGGCCACAAGTGTATCGTTTTCTGTTTAGTATTAAATTTATATAAAGATCCATTTCGTTACATCTCGTGATCAATTTTATTTGGCAATCGCAAATGGCAGTCAGCAGGGTTTAAGAACATCAGTTGTTCGACCTGTTAGTCAAATGCGTTTTGTTTAAATATACTTTTTCACTTTTTTGGTCTTTTGGAAAATGTTGTTTGTGCTGTATTTAGACCCTTCTACAACGAAATTTGTTTTACATGCACATCTACACACGCTTAAAAAACACGTGTCTCACGTCTATCTCTAGATTAGCCTTCCGTGACAAGGTAACACTACGACTATTGAAGTTATATTTTTATATAGCGGATGTGGTCGAGTGGTCTAGAGCGCTGGACATGAGGCTAAGCGATTGGTGCTGTAGTGTATCAAAGGTGTGAGTTCGAATCCCGCTGAGGGACGAACAAAAAATTGTCAGTAGAAAATCTAACTCTAACACTGTTTGGAGTAATTTTCAGACTTATATATATATATATATATATATATATATACACACACGCATAGATTGGAAGGGGGCCTAAATAAAATGTAAGTGCTCTTGTATTGTTTAAATTTGTATTCTCATTGTTTGACCTCATGATGTAATGAATCTAACAAATAAACTATGAATCAAAATCATTAAAGAAATTAAGATTTATTTGGGTGTAAATTTTTCATGGCATTTATTGCAACAAAGAAACACAACCAAATTGACAATCAAAACTTGATGACGATTGAATTACTGAAGGGCGATCCAGCAGTAACAAAGTTATATCCAAAGACACTGGGTAATCCATTGCAGCTTAAAGTAAATTCGGCCATTCCATTCACAACACATAAAGGCTCCAAACTCAGTCTGTTATACATGTATATGCCATGACGCTGTTTCTATAATCATTCTTCCAAACCTGAAACGATAAATGAAAAGCAGCAACATCAGCTTTATTATCAACTTCATCATTATCAACTTCAACATCATTTTCAACTTCAACATCATTATCAACTTCAACATAAAATTCAACATCATTATCAACTTCAACATCAACATTAACTTAAACGTCATTAAATTGTTTATTGATATACATGTATCAACATCAACATTAACTTCAACTTCAACTTAAATTCAATACTTCTAAGCTGGTTTATTCATTGTAAGGGAAGACCAAACAATAAGGAAATTTATATTATAAGAGCCAAGTCACCAAATATCTTACTGGTACCCTAAAATTAAGTGTTACACTAATCCTATATAAACTTTGTAAGCAGCCGATTTCCATCGACCTTTCAATCTAAAACGAATATATCCGAATATATCTAAACCTAACAGAATGAGTGTTTTGTCCAGTAAACCATTAATCTTATGATAAAAACTAATGCCCGAAAGGTACGCTTTCCAAGTGGAATAAGAATATTCTTCCTTAAACTTGTCAGCTATATAATTAACTAAATGTGAAACGGAGCATGACAAAATGTCATACAGGTTTAGTTTATGTTTAAAGTTTTGAAATGAATTTAGTCCACTTGATACGTCAGTCAAGTATTTGAACAATTTGAGGCTTATATTAGGCTCAACGCTTCTGGTCTAAAATTGTCCAAAATTTACTTATGACCCTTTCCCATTGAATTATATACCACATCCGTCTCTTTTCCCCTCAGCACTACCGGTAAAGAGAATTTAAACAGAACTCGACAACCACTCGTCGTCCAAAATATAAGAGATCCCATTATATCTTCTAACAAATAATAATTCCTAACTAGTAGATTTAAATAGGACGATAATAAAAGGGACCCCAATTCTGCCATTTTTCGCTTCACCCACGACTTTTTCCAATCTTAACTTGGATCTTGTAAACCGGACTAAATTGTTGCTTGTATAATGTGCTCGAAAACCATATTTAAAACCATTATATAATATATTTGCCGATATTTTATCGGGGCAGTCTTTCAACATAATCCCTAAAACAGTAGTATTCACAGGGGTAAAACCCAAACACCAACTATCATACTGTTGATTGCAAGCTGTAAAAACAAAATATGCAAAATTTGAAGTGATTAAAATTACATCCGTGAAAAGTTTGCCTTTGTGACCTGGAAATCTGTAACTATTAATCGAAAAACGAGTATTTTTGTTAAAATTTCCATGTGTATTCAAAAACCTGTTTGACTGCGTTGTAGCTCTAGCACTGGACTGATACATTGGTGCAAAGTTGTTTGCATCAGGTGCCCTAGGGTAATTTTGATGAACAGAATAGTGTGAAGGTACAGAACTTAGAGGATTGTTCTTGTTATATGAATAATTTGTACAGTACATCGAAGGAGTGAACTGACTACATCTTATACATGAATGGCTATATACACAATTCATACGAGTACAAACGCCCTTAAAACTATAATCGTAGCAAGGACTGTTAACTGTGTGAAAAGTATAAGAAGATGTCTGTGGAACATGATTTATGCCAACTGCAATAAACTGAAGCCATAACTGCCAATCAATGACGTCCCATGCACGCATATGATCTCTAGCTTTTCTAAGTCGAAATTGCTTGTCATATTTATAAACGTTCTCAAAAGGTACACTAGTCCCCCTAATAATCGTCATGTAGCTGATCAATTAATTTGCCAAATCTGGAATTCTTTGCAATAAAATTTTCATATATTTTAAGAAACCTTCAGTCCACTCACCCATTTAGATAATGATTTTACTTTTGAATATTTGTGTCTTTCAATTAAAATGTCCCCATCCTCATCAAAACCGAGCACTTTTTACGGTTGATCAATATTTGAAAGAAAGTTTTTGTACAGTAATTGGGCCAAATCAACATATTCTAAATTCCAAATTTGGTTAATAATTATTTTGTGGTACAAACACATCAACATCATTACTAGTAGATATAACTAAAATCTCACCGTTTTGTACAGTATTACAAGCTGTGGGCTGTCCAAGATGTACACATCCCTGATCAGGAACTTGTTGTTCAGCGGGCTGCTGAGGGAAGTTTGGAGTTCCAACCTGTTGTGGTGCTAGAATTGGCTGTTGTACTAACGGCTGTTGTGTGTTGTGGTAACAACTGATGTGGTGGTAACAACTGATGTGGTGGTAACAACTGATGTGGTGGCAATAACTGATGTGGTGGCAATAACTGATGTGGTGACATTAATGGCTGTTGTGGTGGCATTAATGGCTGTTGTGGCGGCATTAACGGCGGTTGTGGTGGCATTAACGGCGGTTGTGGATTGGCTTCATTTTGTCTAATAATTTCAGCTCTCCTTGGGCGGAGCATTTTGTTTAACGGTAGCTGTACTTGATTTTCCTGCCTACGTGCAGCACGGATTGTCAGCACCCTCTTCCTTTTTTCTCTTGGCATACTGGTTTTAACAAATAATTACAATGTTAGTCAATGCATTAGTAAAATATTATATCATTTGTCAATGTTACACCCCTAAATTAAACAATTGAATCAATATGGTAATACAAATATTTTAAAATGCCTATTGATTAATTAATATTATAATACAATGTCAGTAACCATAGTAGAAAAAACGAAAAGCTTGATTGTTGCTGTCAAAGTCCAGTGGCAGATATTTCAAGTATATTCATAATGATAATATCATATTGATAACAAAGGACACAAAAGACATAATTGATGTATCCACCAAATATCAATTGAAGTGGCCTTCGTCAATGAGAAATATTTTTACCCTATGACCGGCTATAAAACATGAAAACTATGAAACAATTAAATCGAAAGGTATATTATATTTAAATTAATCAACTAACATCCTTGATGCCTCGCAATGGTTTGCGAAAATTAATGATTCATAAATTGTTTCTTAACGTCCAGTGGTACCTATTTCATGCATATTGAGGACGAAAAAGAATTTATGTAAACATTTATGTTGAAATTAATTTATAACTTACTCACCGGTTACCTCGCACTGCACGATTTGGATTTGGATTAAGAATAAATAACATGGTAAATATAAATTAGCGTAGTAAGACAGTTAAACAATTAGATATAACAACTCGCACTATAAGTATAATCATCTAAGAAATAGAAAAGAATATCAAAGAAAAGAATATCGACAATGTACGCAATAATAGAATTTAAATTCAGCTATATTACACGAAAGAAAAAAATTAACGACTATTTAACAAAGTTATAATTATTTAATAAAGAAAAACAAAATGAACAGTTTAAATTGTTGAGCTACAATTTTTTATAAAACATTTCTTAATTATAAAACTAAAAAAGAATACTTATCTTTTCTTCTGTGTTTTAAATTCTATAGCTTTGGTCAAGCTCCGTGTAAGGTTTGAATCCAAATGACCAAACCGGGCGTATGACAATTGCGCCGATTTTGAAAATGTTTTTGAGATATTGTTTTATTTTCCGGTCGGAATGAATAATTATTTCCTGGTAGGGTGTGTGGTATGCTCTGTGCATGTTGAATGACCATTTTTTAGGACAATTCAACAACCCTTTACGATATCCATAACTAAGTTGCCTTCAGTTGTCAGGCTGAGATGTTGCCCCTTTCGAACAATAACTAGTTTCGAAAAAGCGATGCATAGCGATCCTACATTCCGTAGTCGGCGTCGTGTTCGTCGTCGTCGGCGGCGGCGGTGTCCACAAATATTCACCCTTGGTCAAAGTTTTTTCGAAATTTTAATAACTTTCTTAAGCTGTCCTGGATTTCAACCAAACTTGGACAGAAGCTTTTTTGTGATCATAAAATAGTACTCATAAGTAAATTTTGTAAAAAACAAAATCCATTTTTCCGTATTTTCCTTATAAACGGACTTAGTTTTTCTGACAGGAAACATAATTACATTCAATCTGTGGTTACAGTTTTAAAATTTTAATAACTTTCTTAGATTATCCTGGATTTATACCAAACTTGAAGCTTTTTAATGATCAAAAGCTAGTATTGAAGGAAATTTAAATACAATTTTGTACTTGTTTTCTTGTATTTTACTTATGAATGGGCTAATATTTTTCTTCCAGTTAACGTTACATACGGTATGAATACGGTAGGCGAGACACTGGGTTCTGAAGAACCCTAACGACTTTTTTAACCTCATTATGTGGTCATTGCTCTGCTCGAAATAAATTGAAGGACTCGCTTATTGTATAGATCAATATGATTTTTCTTGTTCTAAGATATGTGTCACTATATATGTAGCAAACATTCATCAATACATTTTGTTGTAGAATAGGAAAAACAGCCAAAACACTTTAGGTTTCTTTCAAACAATCAGAGAGAAAAAAAAAAATGTTTATAAAAAAAAAAATTGCAAACATTTTACAGCTGTTTGAACGGAGTCCAAACGTATCCATTTAGGAGATAACTGTATTGTATTTTAAGCTCCGACAGCATCAATTGGGGATTTGATGGTCGCAAATTAAGTTTACTGGCGACGCGTTAGCGGAAACAGTAAACGGGTATTTGCGACCATCAAATCCCAAATTGATGCCGTCGGAGCTTAAAATACAATATTGTTATCTCCATTCTAATGAAACTGACAGAAAACAACGTTAAAACATGCATTTAAAATCTATCATATGTCGTCTGCGCTTGCGCGTACGTCCCATAGCATCAATTGTCAATTGATGACATGTAAGAAAGTGACGTTATCCAATCAAAATGAACGTTACAAACGTTGTTGCATTAGAATTTGATATCTCAGTCACCGTTGGAGTGTTAAAATTTATGGTATCACAAGTTATATGGTAAATTTTGAAACAAAACACGCTGTATAACTTATTTACTGTGACGTAAATTTTCACTGAACTAGTTCACAATTTTATTTAGGGGCCAGCTGAGGACGTCCTGTGGGTTTTTGTCAGGTTGTTATGTCTTTGACATATTCTCCATTTCCATTTTCAATTTTACCGTATGCTGTTTTGATTATTCTGTTATCTATAATTTTACTTTGAATTGTTCGAAAAATTGTAGATTTCTTTCCCAGGAAAAAAATACTTAATTGTATTTGGAAAACCGTTTCTGATTTTTTTTTGTCCAGAATTCTTGACAAATTCCTACTTTTCTGGCCTTTTAACTTGTCTGATTCGGCGGAAGTTACTTAAAATCCTCTTGGTGACGAAACGCCAAAAATTGGGTTTGAATGAGTTTATTTCATTTGAACAACTAAAATGCCTGTTCTGGTAAGTAGTTCAATTTCAACTCAAATCTCCCCGAAACAGAAAAAAGTTATGTTTAGCAAAACAGAAAAAAGGTTACACTGTATCATGTCGTTAAAGTGCAAAATCGTGTTAGTTCAATAAGTAACGATCCGATCAATAGCTTATTTGCATAAGTTTAAATTCTAGTAAATTTCTTTTTTTATATGATACATGAGGATTTAAGTCTACTCTGGGATTTCACGTAATTCCTTAAATTAAGGATCACATGTAAGTTACTAGTATTGTTATAAATACATGTAATACCTAGATATAGATAGGGATTTCGTGTACTATCTGGTATTTTTACTTAATTCGATAATCGAGCACAAATTTGTCATGATTTTGTGTTATTTTACAAAATTGGACAATATTAAAAATAAAACGGTCATAAAATATTTCTTATAAACAATTTGTTATATTGATTTTACGTATGCATTTAACTGGTGCTAAATATTATACATGTAGCTGTCTTGAATTGATTAATGGTTATTTAACGCCACTTTCACCATTATCGTGGCGGTCAGTTTTTATTGACAGAGGAAGCCAGAGTGCCGATAGAGAACAACCGACCTTCAGCAGGAATACTGATTAAGATCCGTGCAAAGCGCACGCCCGTCGCGCAGTGTTCGAGCTCGCAACTGCACGTACAATGGCAGACCAATGCTACAGTAGTTTGAACACATAGACCACTGGGCCAACATTCTCAGAGTGTCTGACAGTAGGGGGTGTACCTTAATTTCTATATTATTTTCAATTTTAAGGCCATTTTTCTCTTTTCCTAATACTGCTTGTCCGTACATGTAATTCTCAATTCTTTATGCACCTCCTATTTCTCAATTCTTAAAATGTTACTCTCTATTCTCAATCACATTCTAATAAATTAGAGGAAATAGAACCTTATGATACTTAATCGCATGAAAAAGCTAATTTAACTTCAACAATTAAAACCAAAAAAACTGTAAAACTGCCCTATCATTAAGCCAGATGATGTTGGTCTTTTATAGGACCTATGTAGTGTTCAGGAGGCTGTTAATCAGTGGTTCATAAGTATTTCTCGTATCTCGATATTAGGTTTGGTTTTCCTGTTTGAATTGTTTACATTTGTTGTTATTGTGTGTTTTGGTGACAGTATTAACTGTCGAGAAAAGACGCTGTGATCCATGCAACATTTACTATACGTATTATAATGGCCCTTACTTAGGGAGCTAACATTTGATTTTAATGGGGGGCTAGGATGAAAAATTTTGTCCTGCATTTTTTTTTAGCGGTAATCTCTGTCCTGCTTTTTTATTTTTCACTCTGCTCGGTCCTGCCTTTTTTTTTTTAGTTTATCCTGATTTTTTTTTTACCTAAATTGTCGTCCTGACTTTTTTTTTGCAAGTGTCTCATCCTGCCTTTTTTTTTTACTCAAAACTCCTGTCCTGCCTATTTTTTTCAAATTTCATCCTAGCCGTTCTCGTCAAAACTATGTTTAAACCATCTTCGAAAAATTTACACACTAAGAATTACAACAAAGCACACTGAGATTTAAAAACTTCAAAACGCACATTGAGAATTGAGAATTACACACTGAGAATTAAAAATTACACACTGATTTTTTTCTACATAAAAAAGGGAAATATTTGTGATATTTAATTCCATAGACTATTGAGTAGTTTCAAGGACTATTACACCGGTCAATAGCTTTATCAACTTCGCTAGGTGGATCGTAACCCTTGGCAAGCAAATATGTAGTTTTATAAGCATACATCTTTTTTCTTTGATTATTGTTCATTGATTATTCGTGCGGTGTAAACTTTTACGCATACAATGTCGAAACATAAAACTACGAAATATCGATGCAGTAAAATCTGAATGGGTCTGTTGTCATAATTTCTAATTAATATATTACTTTTCTGGTGCGATAGCTTTTGCATATGTGTAATGGGCGGAAGTACACAAGCCATATCTTCCCACCCGGGCTGATAACCCATATCAAGTGCCTCTCGTGCAAAAAACCCATATCAGTGCCTCTCGTGCAAGTTACTACCGGTGTTTCCGGTATCGGTTGTTTACTTTTCCATTGTGACGTCAGATGTTTTTTATGACGACTTCAAAATTTACGGGAACTTTTGTGGGGATAGTTTGATACTTGCTAACAAATGCCATTGACAATTATGAATCATTTTATAGTACAACAAACATGGAGTAGTAATGATCGTAAAACTCTTCCAAATTTTCAATGTTTCAAAATTCTATAGGAAATGTTACCATAAATATATAAGGAGTTAATGATGCTGTTGTTGGACAACTATAGTATATTTGATTCATAATTTTAATTTTCTTTATAAAGTGTTCGACTGTTTTAGTTACTGCATTAGTTTATTTGCCTTACATAAAACTATTGTCGGAAGTATATGATAAAGCGATTAATACATGGCCTTTTCCATATCAGCCTGGGTATCATCCCTCGACCCATATCAGTACCTCGACTCCGTCTCGGGCTGATATGGGGGTCTCGGGATGATACCCAGGCTGATATGGAAAAGGCCATGTATTAATCTCTATTTATCTACCGTAGTAGATTTTAGGAAGTGCATACCTGTCAACTGTCACTATTTGCGGGGGATTTCACCCATGGAGGCTCCCTATTGAAATTTTGAAAGAGCAATTTTGTCCACAATTTAAACAAAACAATTAATTTTACAATGACTTTAGGCTTATAAAAGTATGAAGAAGCCAAAAAACGACATTAAAATGAAATTGTTGGACCCCTTGAAGGGTTTTTTAGGACTATGCCAACCATCTTGCACGAAAAAAAACCATGGGCATTTTAAAAAGTTGGCAGGTATGTAAGTGGTAAATACATGCAATAGAATCCCTGCTTTTAATTACAGCAAATAGTGCATACATGTATATCGCATGGTGAAGGGAAATACTTTTGTTTTTAATTTTAGATTAACAATTTAGAAACGGGTTTATACAGGAAAAACATAAAAAATCAAAATTGATTAGCATACTTGTTAGACTTTTATTATAAAATTTCTAAATAGCACTGATTTCGAATAATTAAGTGCAGGTAACAACCTCGGTTATATATGGCTATTTAATATCAGGGGATAATTGTTTTCATCCTTGTCTGGTAAATTTCATCCTTGTCTGGTAAATTACATGTAATAACAGTATTTATAGACGTAATGACATGTAATCCCGAAAATAATTAACATAGCACATTACTTCTACTATCGGTAATCCCTAATTTCGCTTAATCTTATATATACAAATAAGTTCAAGATTGAGGTCATATTAAACGAGTTTCCGGTAAAAAATAATCTAAGATTTTAAACGCCTTCAAATATTGGGATAATTTTTGGTATGTGAGTTAACCATTATCAGTTACAGATCAAGTTTAAGTTTCGTTCCGCCCCACTATTTTTTGCCGAAATTACGGGCTTTGGACTTTGATAAATTGTTGAAATTCACAGTTATACGGACTTTTTTTTAAACTCTTTCATATATTGGGATGATTTTTGATATGTGACTGAGTTAATCAAGATGAGTTACAGATCAAGTTTTAGTTTTGTTTTCCGCTCGGCTAATTTTTTCCGAAAAATTACATGCTATGGACTACGATAAATTATTGAAAATCACAGTTATACATGTACATGTACAGACTTTTTTTTTCTAAACGCTTTCAGATATTAGGCCGATTTTTGGTATGTGAGTCACTCATGATGAATTACAGATCAAGTTTAAGTTGCGTTCAGCTCCGCTAATTTTTGCCAAAATTATAGCTTTACATCTTTGAAAATTGTTGAAAATCACAGTTATGCGGACTTTTTTTCTATACGCATCCAGATTTTGAGCTGATATTTTATATGTAAGACTACCATCATGTTTGTTTCCACATGTGTTATTGAAATTGCAGATATTTTAACTTTTTGAGACGGGGCCATTTGTGTCGCTTTGACACTTCTAGTTTTTTGTTGAATTATTAAGGAAAGTGAATGTCCACATGTGTTATTGAAATTGCAGATTTTTCAACTTTTTGAGACGGGGCCATTTGTGTCTAGTTTTTTGTTGAATTATTAAGGAAAGTGAAATACTCAAACTAAACTTGCTACTTCAAGCGAATTACTATTTCACTTTCATTAATTTGCTTGAAGTAGCTAGACTTAAAGTTTAGTTCGATCTTGACGATATAATCTAACAAACATCGATGATGAATTATTCAGTATTCAATTTACCATCCATTTTACCCCCTTTTTAAGTGCAGATGATTCAAGTATAACCTACAGATGATCAGCTATTAAGTGATAGTTTTTACTAATCAAGTCAGTACAGTATATAATTGGAATGCTAGGGTGAACCCCCTTCCTAACTTGATTCGGATGTTTGTTTAGATTAATGGGTAATCCCATCCGTGCAGATTAAATGATATTCATGTTTACCGATTTGGTTGGTCCAATACATGACAAAATTAAAAATTAAATTAAATAAACCGTTTGGTTGTTTCTGTGAAATTTATTCACAATTTGATCTAAGTTGTCCGAGTGAACTTATAAAACGACATAAACGATTCAGAAGTTTCCATATTGTTTGATTGCTGTCTTATTGGGTTTTAATCGATACATGTATCTCACACAATTTTGGTTTCGTGTAATGTACTTTTAAATCGGTGTTAGACAAATTTGGAAATGGTTGTTGAGTATAGATCAATTACTCTCCTTTTCCTAATGAATATGATTTGTTGGCGAGACATGTACTTAAATTCACATTGCAAAGTTAACAACAACAAAAACTGTTTTTCAATCTTCCGCTCCACCAAAATTTGTTTACATACATAATGATTATATATATTCATTCTGAAGACGTGTCCTATGAAAACGAAATCAGATCGCACTCCAAACACCTAGTTTAAAAATGTGTGTGTTTTAACACTTACTTTATTACACACAAATGCATCATCAAAATCGATTTAAAACTGTCTTCAACTGTCGTATAAATTCCACTGAAAACAAAAGTAATCCGAATCATGTTTTAGCTCTTTTGGAAATTTTATGAGATTACAAAAAAATGTTTTATTTAAATTGCGTAATTGCCACGTCAGATTAAAACAGAGGGACGAAGAAGGCGTACGCCCCTTTGTTTTGATAATACATAATTGGGGGAGATAACTGTATGTTAAGCACTGACGGCATCAATTTTGGATTTTGTGGTCGCAAATTAAGTTTACCGGCGACGTTATTACGTATCCAGTAAACGGGTATTTGCGACCATCAAATCACCAATTGATTCCGTCGGAGCTTAAAATACGATGGATCAAAACTGCGTATACAATTTATAAACTAGATACCCTAAGACATTTAGATTAAATTTGAAGGTATTTGGCCCTGTAGTTTCTGAGGAGAAGATTTTTAAAATAGTTTACGACGACAGACGATGACGACGGAGGCTAAGGTATGGCTTAAGCTCAGATGATGCCCTTCGGGCCCCAATTAGGTAAAAGGTGATTTACAGCTGTTTGAAAGAGGTCCAAAAGTGACCATTTTTTGTTTATCCCCGTCACCGTTTGAGTGTTAAAATAAATGGTATCACCGGTTATCAGGTAAATTTTAAAACAAAACTGTATAATGTATTTACTGTATGTTGTTTTGTCTGTGTTATTTCTTGCGCGTAGTAGTATGCATGATCCCTGACACAACTTAAGGATGTTCGCTACTCCGTTTAAAAATAACAAGCTTTATAAAAGACTGTTATGAATTGATAGTTTATAAATAATGAAACAATAAAAGCAGAAAAAAATGGAGGGTTTGTGTGCTTGTTTTCAAGATATAAGCCATTGAAAATTTGGCGGGAAATAATTCTCTCTAGATTTTTCATACATTTAATATTGACACCTTTTTCCGTTCAAAAACTATGAAAAAATAACAAGGATTTCATAAGATTTTGAAATATGGCTTTTTGAACATTATGTAATAAAATTATGAAAAGAAAAATAGGGGTTAGTGGGCAAAATTTGTCAATGACAATACATGGATAAAACCAGAGGATTCCGAAAATCTGTCAAAAATCAAAAAATAGAGGAGCAAACACCCTTAAGTACATGCACAATAAGAAATTCAAAAGCAATAGAACGGCGCTTGTCTCTCTAGGTTTGAGATGGCCAATATCACCTAGTGTGCAGCGTATCACCATATCTTAAAAAATATATATACGGACAAGAATCTTCTTATCTTTATATTTATTGTTAACATCTGTATCGTTTGGTCTCTGGTTGGAAGTTGTCTCATCTGTAAGCATACAAATCTTGTTATTTTTACGTTATATAAAATTGAGAATGGAAATGGGGAATGTGCCAAAGAGACAACAACCCGACCATAGAAAAAAACAACAGCAGAAGGTCACCAACAGGTCTTCAATGTAGCGAGAAATTCCCGCACCCGGAGGCGTAACACATATAAATACAATGTATCATACAAGTTGAATCAGATCACATTTTTAATTCTAGACAGAACTATTGTTCTTCTTTGTGCTCGTTTGATAAATATTATACGAGACTTTTAATTCTAATTCACCTGATGCTTATTCGTCTGTCAGATTAAGGAAAGTTGATTCTATATTTTTTCTTTCTTTTGAAGAAAAATTATCACTTTGATGTTTATTTCTGTAGATCTTTATCTTTGTGATAGCGATTTTGCTATCAAAGTTATATATTCGAATTTCACTTTTGAACAATCCTATCAAGGTTGCTAATAAGTCTTCTCAAAACAAGAATATCATTGTTCAATAATAGGTGTGTTTGTGTTTGTCGGTTTAATTTCTTGCGTTTAATTGTTATTGAAGGTTGGTATCGGATGCTAAGTTGTCTCATATTTTAATAATTTTAAGTTAACTCTATCCAAATAGAACAAAAATAATATTGGGTATCCATGATCCATAACACCAGACTCAAGCTAGCGAACAATAAGCCAGCGAACAATAAGATGAATCAAGCTAGCGAACAATAAGCCAGCGAACAATAAGAAAACGCACCCACACGATCATGCCTAAAAACCGAAGATTTGCAATAACACGACACGTACTTATATATATGATGACAAATAAATAAAATTGATGACAAATAATTTCCAATAGGAAATGCAATTCCATTTAAACACAGAAAAGTTTAATAATTTATTTGTGTATCTAATAACCTTTTTTAAAGGCCGGGAATTAAAAAAAAAACTTTCTCCTTTCTCTTTCATGAGGGATTGGTTATTGTCTGTATAATAATAATAACAATTGATAACAACTGGTTACACTATACTACTGTAGCGAAACAATAAGATCTTCAAGCTTATATAATTATACGATTAAAAAGAAAAACTGATAACCATTATATTCACTTTTCGCCAAAGAAATAGCTAGCTCACGTAATTATTCAAAAGTAAATAGTCACTCTTGTAATTTATTAATTACATTTCGATAAGAAGAGCGATACGTGTACAATGGTGTAAGAGTTACACACGAATACACGAATTACGTCAAATAGAATAAAAACGATTTGACATAAATATTTTGGTTAATCTAAACAATAATTTATTTAGAATCAAACCTATGTAAAATAACTTTAATCCGTAAACATTTCCGTACGACAAAGACCCGGATGGGGTCGGGTGACCCTACCATCCCCCTTATTTAATTCACAGCAAAGTCCCTACGGCAAAGCTTTTGTCCACACTAGGTACACTCGATAGGCACTTGCCTAAGGTTGCCTGGACCCCAATACCCAGGTGGGTAAAGTTACGGAACTTTTTTTTTTTGAGGTCCAAAGTTGGGGTCGGGTGACCCTACCATCCCCCTTATTTAATTCACAGCAAAGTCCCTACGGCAAAGCTTTTGTCCACACTAGGTACACTCGATAGGCACTTGCCTAAGGTTGCCTGGACCCCAATACCCAGGTGGGTAAAGTTACGGAACTTTTTTTTTTTGAGGTCCAAAGTTGGGGTCGGGTGACCCTACCATCCCCCTTATTTAATTCACAGCAAAGTCCCTACGGCAAAGCTTTTGTCCACACTAGGTACACTCGATAGGCACTTGCCTAAGGTTGCCTGGACCCCAATACCCAGGTGGGTAAAGTTACGGAACTTTTTTTTTTTGAGGTCCAAAGTTGGGGTCGGGTGACCCTACCATCCCAAAGTTGGAGTAAGGTGAAAAGCAAAGTTGCGCACCCTACATTGATACATAGTATAGTTCTTAGTCATTTAACAAAAAGGAGGATTAAATCTGCTTTTTCGACACAAGTAAGTTTTCTCAATCGTTTTTGTTTTGAAAGGTTATCGTCTAAATAGTTTATACATTGTCTATAAGTTTAATCTACAGAAAATGTCATTTTAGGAACTATTTGACAGGATGCCGAAAGTAAGGAAAGCAATTTCACACAACACATTATTTCTAGTTGAAAAGTTTATAAAATAATAGGAACACTGTTAACACTTTAAATGATTAAACATAACACAGAAATGTATCAACACAATATAAACAGTCAACTGACGACAATAAATACTAAGTTGATCTTAATGAGCGATTCATTTTTTAGGAAACTATATATATAGCTACTTAAGTCTTTTGTAAAAGTAAACAAATGTCGAAGGCGGACGACTACGGATTACAAACGACAAACATCAATGTTTGTGAAAAGCTCACACTGACCCCCTGTAGGGCAGATTATATATGATAGTGAATGTGTATTTACTAATACACAATATTACTTTTAACTATTATTTTCCACTAAGCAAGCCTAATAAACCCGTATATTTTAATAAGCATTCTTGTTACTGAAAAAAAACAAACATGTTGTTAATGAAGCTGATAATAACAATTTGTTTTTAACCGGATTTTTGTGACAAAAATGTCGGTTATTGATTTGGGGATGTACGGCGGGCGGCCGGGCGGCCGGGCGGTCGGGCGGGCGGGCGGGCGGGCGGCAATCAAATGTTGTCCGTGCATTAACTCATGAACCGTTCAACCAAAGCTTTTAAAATTTTAATATGTTATTACTGACAACTATACGAAGGTCAAGTTCAATAATGGCGATTTTGACTTTTACCGTTCAGGAGTTATGGTTCCTGAAAGGCGGCAATCAAATGTTGTCCGTGCATTAACTCATGAACCGTTCAACCAAAGCTTCCCAAATTTTAATATGTTGTTACTGATGACAGAATGGAGGTCAAGTTTAATAATGACGATTTTGACTTTTACCGTTCAGGAGTTATGGTTCTTGAAAGATTGAAAAATGGAGTTTCCAGTCGTGTCCGTGCATTTATGCATGAACTGTTCTACCAAAGCTTCCGAAATTTTAATATGCTGTTACTGATGACAAAATGGAGGTCAAGTTCAATAATGACGATTTTGACTTTTACCGTTCAGGAGTTATGGTTCTTGAAAGATTGAAAAATGGTGTTTCCCGTCGTGTCCGTGCATTTTCTCATGAACCATTCAACCAAAGCTTTTGAAATTTTAATATGTTGTTACTGATGACAAAATAGAGGTCAAGTTCCATAATTTTGACTTTTACTGTTCAGGAGTTATGGTTCTTGAAAGATCGTAAAATGGCGTTTCCATTCACGTTGTTGCATTTACTCATGAACCATTCAATCTAAGCTTTTCAAATATTATTATTTCAAAATGTTGATACTGATGACAAAATAGAGGTCAAATTTGATATTGATGATTTTCACTTTCACCATTCATCAGTAATGATATCATCTGATATTGCCAGGACACAAATAAATGTAAATAAATCCGGTTTGCTGTCGTTGTGACAGCCTCTTGTTCTTTTCTAGTATGGAACTGTAGATTCATGTGACATAAATTGTTATTTTTTTGAAAAAATAAAGTAGAAGGGGGCAACAACAAAACATGTTTTAAAACTTTCAATTTATGTTCTACTGGTAAAATTATTAAGCCAGGGATTTCTTTACCACAAAATACCTAAACGTTATTCTTCCATAGATATAAGGATTTTGTTTTGAAGTTTTGCTGTACCTGTAGAAACTTATTTCTATCGGGAAAACACATCCATTTTTACGGAAATATTGTTTACCGTGTCCGGAAATTAAGAAGAGATCCTGGTAAACTTATCAATCCGTCAAATAAACTTGTTCTGAAAGTTTACCAAATCAACACTGTAATTATATCATTGTATATTGTTTTTATTGGTATCAATATCGATTTTGTTATCAGTAAATTAAAAGAAAACTAAATATTACTATTATGTTATATATATACATATACACGTTCATGAATCTACAATCTATCGATACCCTTATCTTGGCATTGCACAAGGGCATGTTTTTCTCTGACTGTTTATGACGTCTTTATACTAAATAAATTGAATGTCGGGTGTGTACTGATTGATAATTAAGTCTTAGATGCATGATTTTTTTATTAGCTGTTAGTGGCTTTGAACTAGCGGTCAGTACTGAGAGTATTATAAGATCTGTACTCAGTGTCTTTTGTTTTTGTTTTTAGTATGTACAAGTACCAGGCCACGTTGAATTGTATATTTTCCTTTTAAAATAACAAGCTTTTCATAACACTAGTATACATTGATATGAGACTGATAAAGGAACCAAAAGAGCAAAAACAAATATAGGTCAATGTGCTTGTTTCGAGATATAAGCCATTAAAATTTTGGCGGGAAAATGTTCTCCCTTGACTTTTCATAGTTTTATCATTGACAAGTTTAAGTTCTCATAAACTGTTAAAAATAACAACGATTTTATATTACTTTTACTGATGGCTTACAATGATACATGTTAGAGATTTATAAAAAGAAAAATGGGGGTCAATGGGCAAAATATGTTAAGGCATTCAAATGGATAAAACCAGAGGATTCCGAAATTCTGAAAAAAATTCCAAAACATGACAAGGGAACTTCCTTAATATGTTCACGTCAGAAACATTTTATAAACATGAAGATTCTGTCTTGTTCATATCGCAACATCAGCATTCGAAAATTCCTAATTAGCAAAATCTACTACAACGGGAAACATCTTGACATTTATTAAACATATAAAATGTTTCAAAAAGTAAAAATAAACACAAAGGTGATGCTAAAAAGTTATGTAAAAAAAACAAAAAAAACAAGCAGAACACAAGCATACATCTGCGGGAGTTTGTCGCGCTGTTTATAATTGCAGAGGTGTAGAAGGAATCAACTTATTGTTTGGATGTTGATCCTTATCACAGGTGTATGTCTGTCTGACATATTTGGGCAACAATTTTACTATTTTGGATTCATGATACTTAGATGAGAATTGAAAGCATCTTGCAAAGCACGATCTCCTGTAAGTTTTCAGCTAGTATAATAATGTCTATCAACAAAATGCACTTCAAGAATCATATATTGATTAACCTTGTAAACATCGTAACAATGCTGATCCATTTCCTTTATCATGTGCAGCCTCCATCCGCAGCTGTTTCTGTGCTATTCAACACCATGCAATCTCCAGAGGTGCGCCGGCTCAGTCTGACTCTAAAAGTGGATGGCCTACATTGCACTCGATGTGTCAGCTGATGTAACTTTTGCACTGTCAATGATTGATGCTTTCACCAGAGCATATTTTAAAGTCTCTTCTATCATAAGTCCATTATTTCCACTAAATGTCTTCAAATCACTTAATAAATTTAATTGCCACTTTTCCAGATCTCATCTCTCTCACCCTATCTTCACTATTATGATACTTCCGCTTGTCTATACAATTCTGAAATAAGCTTCCCCCTATCTGCTCCTACCGCTAATTAGGTTCTGTGAGCTTGCCCTATTGTCTGTTCCGCAAAACCCCTGCACCCGACTTCAATACAAAGCACTAAGTCCTCAATCCCTATTGTTGGCAATCTGATACAAGCTGTTGATATTTTACCATCTTCCTTTCGTGTACCTCATACATCCTTTCCTCTACAGGGACTGTCAGTTCCGGCAAGACTATAGTAAACCTCCAGTCTGTTACTCTTGCATGGATCCTATGGCCTTCAGGTGTGCTGGCCATGCTCTCAAAAGTTTTTTTCTTACCTTTTTCTTCCTCCTCCTGAAGTACAACCTCGCTGTTAATGTGTTCAGTGCACTATCATGTCTCCATGTGTTCCTACCATTTTTCAGTGCCACTTGACAAGATGACAACAACACATGTTGAAGAGAAGCTGGTTTGTCTTTTCATAAGGTGCACATTGGGTCTTCTATCAACCCCTATGCATAGAGATTTGATAGACTTGGCATTACATCATACACTGATCTCAGATTGATGCTGAAACGATATCCCTCCATACTCCAAATATCGCTCCTGGCAAAAACCTCGCTTCTAGTTCCTCCCAAATAGACCAGCCACCTTGCGGCTTCATAACTACCGCATTGCTATTACTGTTCTATTCTTTTATTTGCCGAACTTCCTGCTTTCTCTGCTTTTCACTTTCTTCTTGTCTTGATCTTCACTTTGGCTCCTCTAACTTTGCCATCTTTGCTGTTACTTACCATCATGACCTGTCGTGTTTTTGTAACTTTAAACTCTTCATTCCACGAATTAAGTGAGTGGTAATTGCTGTTTAGTCACTATAGTGTCAACGCTGCTGAAACTTCTTGTTACGCCGAACCAAAGTCATATTTTTTTTTAACCTCAACTTTGGACACGGAAAACTCATATATCAATAACGGCCATAGTGTTCTTGGCAAGACACCATGTTGATACATCCAAGCTTTGTATCTTCCTGGCAGACCACTTTGGTCTATCTTCGACAGCCAATCTATCTATACCAGCTGCATTATTATTTCTTTTATGTTTTACTGTCTACTGGTGTAGAGGCAAACTTTTCCCAAAAGCATTTTATCTCCGACTGTTGGTAAAATTCCTCTGCTAATTCGAAAGTTTCATCTCTCACTTTGCCTTTTTTCACAAGTAAACTTCTTGAATTAACTGGGTTTGAATTTCATTGTTGCCCAATTTATCATTCCTTCCAACATCTCTAAGGTCCATCTTCCCTCTAGTTCTGTGTTTGCTGTAATAGCATTAACGGTACAAATTTTCCTGCACCAGATGCGCATTTCGACAATATATGTCTTTTCAGTGATGTTTGTGGCCAAAATATTTGGAATCCAAAGCTTATATAAAAGATGAAGAGCTATAATCCAAAAGGTCCAAAAAGAATAGGAATCAGAGCTATGCATGAGGGAGATACATTCCTTAATTTATAATAATTTCTAACATTTTGTAACAGCAAATTTTAATAACACAAAAATCCGTATTTTCATGCCAGTATTATGTACTGGCTACTGGGCTGGTGATACCCTCGGGGACTTACAGTCCACCAGCAGAGGCATCGAACCAGTGGTAGTAATAACATGAAAGGTACCAATTTTCCTGCACCAGATGTGCATTTCGACAATACATGTCTCTTCAGTGATATGCTCGTGGCCAAAATATTTGAATTCCAAAGCTTATATAAAAGATGGAGAGCTATATTCCAAAAGGTCCAAAAAGTATAGCCATATCCTTGAAAGGAATCAGAGCTTTGCAAGAGGGAGATGCATTTCTTAATTTATAATAGTTAATAGTCATGTCCTCTATAAATGCTCTTATTGGTTTTTGTCTTCTATCTGATGACATTAATGGTCCTCTTCCTGGTTTTTCAACTGACTTCATAATGAGGATTCACAGCTGCTACAAACAATACTAGGACAATGTACATCCCATTAATATTCCTTCTCATAGTCTCTGCCAAGCTGTGTTGAAATCTCCTACTGTAAATACCATCTCTATGTGATCAAAGTATTCCTGCAGCATTGTCCTGTTGTGGTTGGCACAACGTACCTCTGTAATGTCAAATCTACCCGTTTGTGAGGTATGAATCCGTAAGCATAAGCAAGGTCTAGCCAAAGTGGCTTTTCTTCTCATATGATTCCCTTAAGATCTGAGTCAAAACACTAGTATGGTCAATACATCCGGATACCTCTGTCATGCTTTATTTCTGAACCGATAGGTCTATGCATTATTAATTACTTAGCAGGAACCTTGTTGTTCCTTGCTAAAACTGGTAGGATTTTACCCTCGATGTTCAGTATAGAGATGGTTCAAAACAGCTAAACTTTCATGGAGTTCTTTCCCTTCAAAATAAAACATCTATTTGTTTTATACCATGCATCTATCATCTTTCTTTTTCTCCAAACTACTCTCAAAAACTTCTAGAATCGTCTGGTTAGCTTTGAACATATACTGTATGGCCATGGTACTGCTCTTGTTTTCTTCAAAACATCCTGCACTTTGTTAAACTTTAGTTCTGACTCATCAATTGCAAATACACATGTAGTTACCGTGAAAGTACTTTAATTCCTGGGTATCAATTTTCATGGTTTGAGCAAAATTAAAATGCTCGTGGGTTCTTAAATTCGTGGATTTTAGTTTTCTAAAATAAAGATATTGAAAAATTGAAGCCATTAGAAACGAAGATATAAATTGTCTGGATGGAATGAAACTGCAAAGTAAACCTTTAAATTGTTGACCAGTGTAAATTGTAGTGATCACCCTAATTAACTCTAGATCGAGTGATCAAAAGATTAAAGACCATCAAAAGTGTTAATAAGGTCATAAACATGTCGCCTAAAGAGAACAGTTACATAAACAAATGCTATAAAATTACTTTGAATTGTAAAATTAATTCTTATAAAAAGCAAGCCCAGCATGAAATGATTATTTCCCATACGTACGAGAATTATTAGGATATAGATGAACACTTTATCATAGTGTATCATTACCGAAATCAAACTTTCATGGATCAAAATTATTTTATTATGAAAATGAAAAGATCAAAAGTTGTACAGTTTAGGTTTTTAAAGATTGAATGGGTATATATAATCCTGCCTGCAGTTGAAGTTCATAGTGCGTTTGCCCTGTGGCTACTATTACAGTTGTCTCAGATTTTGCATATTCGATATATTCTTTAGATCAAATCGCCGGGTAGTCAAACCTTAATATGAGGATCTTTCCATGTCTTGATTTGGACAATGACTGTTTTATTTCGTTTGAAACTTAAATTCGTGGATAAAGCCATCCACGAAAACCACGAAAATTGGTTCCCCACGAATAAAAGTACTTTCACAGTATATTGGTTCCTCTCGCGTTGCCAGGTTCTTACATTCTTCCAGATCTTCCTCTCGCCTTTCATCATTTTGTGTTTTTTTTTATTTTCTTCGACTTCATCCTTTGAGTTTTCCAATTAACCAGATCCTCTGGCGCCAAAAAATCTCTTCATATACAGAAATTGTTGTGCTGTGAATTGAACTCGTTCATTTGCCCCATTATTTCATGTTACCAGTATATGTGTTATTGCTATTGTTAGTGTTTTAAATTTTCCCCAGATTTCTTTCCTACTGTTGTAGAGGTAACCTTTCCTACTCCATAGCATCTCTTTAACTATTCCTTAACCTTCTGAAGTCCAATCTCAGATCAATGTTCTTATACTGTCTGCGGTTACTCTGACTTCGTGTTCTTTCTCTTTTCCCAGATGTAATCAACCCAAAATCTCTCCTTTCCTACGAAGTAAATAATGGACGTCACTGCTCTCAACTTTTCCTGCTAATTTTGCTTCTAAGATGTTTTCCATGACATCATCAACGAAAGCTTTCCATATCACTTTGTTTGCATTAGTTGGCTACTTAATAGTTTCCTTCTTTGGCGGTAACATTTCTCTTCTAACTGTTGGTTTTATCAGATTTATCTATTCTCCTTCCGTGAGGTGTTATATCTCTGTAAGCTGATTTGTGTGCTATCCCAACCCCAGTTCGCATGAAGGTTATGCTCACTGTGGTTTGCTTTCTGAATGGTAGGACCAGATATATCTGTGCGTTGGCACACATTTCATTCCACTTTGATGGATCTTCAAATATCAAGCATTCATGCAATATCGAAATATGGTTATGTGATGGATGTACAGACCAAGCTTCGATATCAAATCGAAATCGATTCGACTTTGTCGATATCGTCGACATCTGGTATATCTGAGTTTGTCTTATGAAAATTGTTGATATTTACATCCGGGTATGTTTGTTTGTGTCATGGATGTTTGAAGCAAACATCGATATCGATACGATATCATGTTACCATTGCCTATATCGAAGATATTGATTTATTGTTACATCTTCGACAGGATTGACTCACATGCATCATCTAATCAGGTAAACTTTGTGCTATTCAATTGTATATGTATCTGGTGAGGTTCAAAGCATTTCGGCATACAGATTTTTTTTTCACGAATTAAAGCTTTGCCGTAGGGACTTTTCTTTGAATTAAATAAGGGAGATGGTAGGGTCACCAAACCCAAAATTTGGACCTCAATTAAAAAAGTTCCATAACTTTGCCCACCTGGGTCTTTGGGTCCAGGTAACCTTAGGCAATTGCCTATCGAGTTTACCTAGTTTGGACAAAAGTTTTGTCGTAGGGACTATGCTATGACTTAAAGAAGGGGGTCGTAAGGTCACCCGACCCTAACTTTGTTCACAATAAAACAAAATCCGTAACTTTACCCACCTGTGTCTTTGGATCAATGCAACCTTGGGCAATTGGCTATTGAGTGAACCCAGTGTTGACAAAAGCTTTGCCGAAGGGACTTTGCTTTGAAATAAAGAAAAGAGGTGGTAGAGTCACCCGACACCAACTTTACTAACTTTGGTCTTTGAATCCAGGCAACCTTAGGCAAGTGTCTATCAATTGTACCTAGTGGGGACAAAATCTTTGCCGTAGGGTATTATTTTATGAATTGCAGAAGGGGATGGTAGGTTACCCAACCCAAAGTATGGACCTCAATTAAAAAAGTTCCGTAACTTTACCGTCCTGGGTCTTGAGGTCCAGGGAACCTTAGGTCGTGCCTATCAATTGTACCTATTAGGGACAAAAGCTTTGCCGTAGAGATTTTTTTCGATGAATTAAAGAAGGCGGATGGTAGGTTCACCCTACCCCAACTTTGGACCTCAATTTAGAAAGTTCCGTAACTTTATACACCTGGGTCTTTTGGCCCAGGAAACCTTGGGCAAGTGCCTATCATTTGTACTTAGCCGGGACATAATCTTTGTCGTAGGGATTTTTTTATGAATTAAAGAAGGGGGATGGTAGCATCACCCGACCCAACTATGGACCTATATTAAAAAAGTTCCGTTACTCTACCAACCTGGATCTTTTAGGTCCAGGCAAACTCAGGCAAGTGCCTCACTTTTGTACCTAGTGGGCAAAAAAGCTTTGCCATAAGGAAAATTTTATGAATTAAAGAAGGGGGATGGTAGGGTCACCCTACCCCAACTTTGGACCTAAAAAAAAAAGTTCCGTAACTTTACCCACCTGGGTATTTGGGCCCAGGCAAGCTTAGGCAAGTGCCTATCATTTGTACCTAGTTGGCAAAAAAGCTTTGCCGTAGGGAAAATTTTATGAACGAAAAAAGGGGGATGGTAGGGTCACCCTACCCTAACTTTGGACCTAAAAAAAAACCGTTCCGTAACTTTACCCACCTGGGTATTTGGGCACAGTCAAGCTTAGGCAATTGTCTATCATTTGTATCTAGTGGGCAAAAAAGCTTTGCCGTAGGGAAAATTTTTTGAACGAAAGAAGGGGATGGTAGGGTCACCCTACCCCAACTTTGGACCTAAAAAAAGAAAGTTCCGTAACTTTACCCACCTGGATCTTTGGGCCCAGGCAAGCTTAGACAATTGCCTATGGAGTGTACTTAGTGTGGTTAAAAGCTTTGCCGTAGGATCTTGGCTATGAATTAAAGAAGGGGGGTAGGGTTACCCGACCCCAACTTTGGACCTCCAAAAAAAAAATTCCGTAACTTTACCCACCTGGGTCTTTGGGCTTAGGCAAGCTTAGGCAATTGCCTATCGAGTGTACATAGTGTGGTTAAAAGCTTTGTCGTAGGGACTTGGCTATGAATTAAAGAAGTGGGATGGTAGGGTCACCCGACCCCAACTTTGGACCTCCGATTAAAAAATTCCGTGACTTTACCACCTGGATCTTTGGGCCCAGGCAAGCTTAGGCAATTGTCTATCATTTGTACCTAGTGGGCAAAAAAGCCTTACCGTAGGGAAAAATTTTATGAACGAAAGAAGGGGGATGGTAGGGTCACCCTACCCCAACTTTGGACCTAAAAAAAAAAGTTCCGTAACTTTACCCACCTGGATCTTTGGGCCCAGGCAAGCTTTGGCAATTGTCTATCGAGTGTACCTAGTGTGGTTAAAAGCTTTGCCGTAGGGACTTGGCTATGAATTAAAGAAGGGGGAGGGTAGGGTCACCCGACCCCAACTTTGGACCTCCGGAAAAAAATTCCGTAACTTTACCCACCTGGATCTTTGGGCCCAGGCAAGCTTAGACAATTGCCTATGGAGTGTACTTAGTGTGGTTAAAAGCTTTGCCGTAGGGACTTGGCTGTGAATCAAAGAAGGGGAAGGGTAGGGTCACCCGACCCAAACTTTGGACCTCCGGAAAAAAATTCCGTAACTTTACCCACCTGGATCTTTGGGCCCAGGCAAGCTTAGACAATTGCCTATGGAGTGTACTTAGTGTGGTTAAAAGCTTTGTCGTAGGGACTTGGCTATGATTTAAAGAAGTGGGAGGGTAGGGTCACCCGACCCCAACTTTGGACCTCCGAAAAAAAAAATTCCGTAACTTTACCCACCTGGATCTTTGGGCTTAGGCAAGCTTAGGCAATTGCCTATCGAGTGTACATAGTGTGGTTAAAAGCTTTGTCGTAGGGACTTGGCTATGAATTAAAGAAGTGGGAGGGTAGGGTCACCCGACCCCAACTTTGGACCTCCGATAAAAAAAATCCGTGACTTTACCACCTGGATCTTTGGGCCCAGGCAAGCTTAGGCAAGTGCCTATCGAGTGTACCTAGTGTGGTTAAAAGTTTTGATGTAGGGACTTGGCTATGAATTAAAGAAGGGGGAGGGTAGGGTCACCCGACCCCAACTTTGGACCTTCAAAAAAAAAATTCCGTAACTTTACCCAACTGGATCTTTGGGCTTAGGCAAGCTTAGGCGATTGCTTATCTAGTGTACCTAGTGTGGTTAAAAGCTTTGTCGTAGGGACTTGGCTATGAATTAAAGAAGTGGGAGGGTAGGGTCACCCGACCCCAACTTTGGACCTCCGAAAAAAAAAATTCCGTAACTTTACCCACCTGGATCTTTGGGCTTAGGCAAGCTTAGGCAATTGCCTATCGAGTGTACATAGTGTGGTTAAAAGCTTTGTCGTAGGGACTTGGCTATGAATTAAAGAAGTGGGAGGGTAGGGTCACCCGACCCCAACTTTGGACCTCCGATAAAAAAAATCCGTGACTTTACCACCTGGATCTTTGGGCCCAGGCAAGCTTAGGCAAGTGCCTATCGAGTGTACCTAGTGTGGTTAAAAGTTTTGATGTAGGGACTTGGCTATGAATTAAAGAAGGGGGAGGGTAGGGTCACCCGACCCCAACTTTGGACCTTCAAAAAAAAAATTCCGTAACTTTACCCAACTGGATCTTTGGGCTTAGGCAAGCTTAGGCGATTGCTTATCTAGTGTACCTAGTGTGGTTAAAAGCTTTGCCGTAGTGATTTGGCTATGAATTAAAGAAGGGGGAGGGTAGGGTCACCCGACCCCAACTTTGGACCTCCGAAAAAAAATTCCGGAACTTTACCCAGCTGGATCTTTAGGCCCAGGCAAGCTTAAGCAATTGACTATCGAGTGTACCTAGTGTGGTTAAAAGCTTTGCCGTAGGGACTTGGATATGAATTAAAGAAGGGGGAGGGTAGGGTCACCCGACCCCAACTTTGGACCTCCGAAAAAAAAATCCGTAACTTTACCCACCTGGATCTTTGGCTTCAGGCAACCTTAGTCAAGTGTTTATCATTTGTGTATAGTGGGGACAAAAGTTTTACCGAAGCTAATTTTTTTTTTTATGAATTAAAGAAGGGGGATGGTAAGGTCACCCTACCCCATCCGGGTCTTTGCCGTACGGAAATGTTTACGGATTAAAGTTATTTTACATAGGTTTGATTCTAAATAAATTGTTGTTTAGATTAACCAAAATATTTATGTCAAATCGTTTTCATTCTATTTGACGTAATTCGTGTATTCGTGTGTAACTCTTACACGTATCGCTCTTCTTATCGAAATGTAATAAATAAATTACAAGAGTGACTATTTACTTCTGAATAATTACGTGAACTAGCTATTTCTTTGGCGAAAAGTGAATATAATGGTTATCAGTTTTTCTTTTTAATCGTATAATTATATAAGCTTGAAGATCTTATTGTTTCGCTACAGTAGTATAGTGTAACCTGTTGTTATCAATTGTTATTATTATTATAAAGACAATAACCAATCCCTTATCAAAGAGAAAGGAGAAAGTTTTTTTTTAATTCCCGGCCTTAAAAAAAAGTTATTAAATACACAATTAAATTATTAAACTTCTCTGTGTTTAAATGGAATTGCATTTCATCTTCCTATTGGAAATTATTTGTCATCAATTTTATTTATTTGTCATCATATTTATAAGTCGTGTTATTGCGAATCTTCGGTTTTTAGGCATGATCATGTGGGTGCGTTTTCTTATTGTTCGCTGGCTTGTTGTTCGCTAGCTTGATTCATCTTATTGTTCGCTGGCTTATTGTTCGCTAGCTTGAGTCTGGTTCCATAACACAAAATAAGTGCATGCACACCAACTTACACAAAAGCAGAGAAAACAGCGCCAGTTCCGGTGAAAATAATGTAATTTCCCCATTCCAAATTTAAGATGGTCAATAGCACCAAGGTTCATCGTATTGCCATAGTTTCTCAAAACTAAGAAAAAGAATGGAAATGTCATTATAAGCGTCTGTATATATCTCACAAGTCAGACGGACGAACCTCTATGGTTCCTCGCATTTATTGCTAGTCTTGAGATATACATATTTCAATTGGCATACAGTAAACGTACATTGTATATGCAAAAACACAATTCGTTTTTTATATGTTGCAGGGTTTTTTTTATTTTTTTTTTTATTTGGAAAACATCTCATTGATATAGATTGAACATGCATCAAATATGTGTCACTTGATGTTAAGCAATCAAATATCTTTGTATTTGTATAGATAAAATTAAGGAATGGCAGGATAAAATATTACAGTATATGTTCCTAACGAAATAAATGGTATAAAGTGTTTGCTCCAACGGGAATAGATATTATGAAAATGTTTATAACAAAGTTTCCATTGACACTTCTGTTAGGCGGGACAAATATACGTTGACATGCACACACATAACTGTCCTTTAGCATTCTCTTGCCTTTTTAAAGAGATATCTTATTTTATTTTTTAATTTTAACACAATTTATTAGTTGGGTTTCGATCCTGGTCATTCTACACATGGGTTTTTACACACACATGCTATATGGTCGTGTGGTTAAGGTAGTCCAACAGTCTATTTTGTCAACACTGATATAGTGAGTTCGAACCTCGCTTGTGGCAAGTGTGATCGACTCCACTATCGATTGACCAAGATTGTCAGTTTTGGCTGCAGATGGTCAGTGACTCTCTCTGGGTATTCGTGTAGAATTTGCAAAGCAAGATGTTGACAAATCTACTTGAAACCAATGTAAAAACAATGATTAACAGTTGTAGTTGTATAGTCAACCGTAGTTTTAGATGTGTGTTAATAGACCAAAAAGAGAATGCACTCTCTGTACTTTAAATACAATAGAAGACGAGTTTCATTTCATTTTACAGTGTGATTGTTATAATGCAATAAGGAGACAGTATATTAAGCCATATTATTATAAGCGTCCATCGTGATTTAAGCTTATACAGTTGTTGAGCACAGAAAATGTAAAAGACTATATGTAACCTTTATAAAATGACAATGTTCAATAGATGTTTGGTCGAATGTTAATAAAAATATATTCCGAAATTCTGGAATAATTTGTGTACTTCTACATTTATTTTTTTTTTTCAATTAATTTTTTTTTCTCATAAAAATATATCTGCTCTGTGGTCTCTTTGAAACCTTCCCCGTTTTCATTCTCAATTTAAAGAATAATGTTCTGCTGAAATATAACGGATAAAAAATAAAGAGCTGCTGATATATAAAGGAATAAAGAATAATGAGTTGCTGAAATATAACGGATAAAGAATAATGAGCTGCTAAAATATAACGGATAAAGAATAAAGAGCTGCTGAAATATAAAGGAATAAAGAATAATGAGCTGCTGAAATATAAAGAATAAAGAATAATGAGCTGCTGGAATATAACGGATAAAGAATAAAGAGCTGCTGGAATATAACGGATAAAAAATAATGAGCTGCTGAAATATAACGGATAAAGAATAAAGAGCTGCTGAAATATAAAGAATAAAGAATAATGAGGCTGCTGAAATATAACGGATAAAGAATAAAGAGCTGCTGAAATATAACGGATAAAGAATAAAGAGCTGCTGGAATATAACGGATAAAAAATAATGAGCTGCTGAAATATAACGGATAAAGAATAAAGAGCTGCTGAAATATAAAGAATAAAGAATAATGAGGTTGCTGAAAAATAACGGATAAAGAATAAAGAGCTGCTGAAACATAACGGATAAAGAATAAAGAGCTGCTGAAATATAAAGGATAAAGAATAAAGAGCTGCTGGAATATAACGGATAAAAAATAATGAGCTGCTGAAATATAACGAATAAAGAATAATGAGCTGCTGAAATATAACGGATAAAGAATAAAGAGCTGCTGAAATATAAAGGATAAAGAATAAAGAGCTGCTGGAATATAACGGATAAAAAATAATGAGCTGCTGAAATATAACGGATAAAGAATAAAGAGCTGCTGAAATATAAAGAATAAAGAATAATGAGGCTGCTGAATTATAACGGATAAAGAATAAAGAGCTGCTGAAATATAACGGGTAAAGAATAAAGAGCTGCTGAAATATAAAGAATAAAGAATAATGAGGCTGCTGAAATATAACGGATAAAGAATAAAGAGCTGCTGAAATATAACGGATAAAGAATAATGAGATGCTGAAATATAAAGAATAAAGAATAATGAGGCTGCTGAAATATAACGGATAAAGAATAAAGAGCTGCTGAAATAAAACGGATAAAGAATAAAGAGCTGCTGAAATATAACGGATAAAAAATAATGAGCTGCTGAAATATAACGGATAAAGAATAAAGAGCTCCTGAAATATAAAGAATAAAGAATAATGAGATGCTGAAATATAACGGATACAGAATAAAGAGCTGCTGAAATATAACAGATAAAGAATAATGAGCTGCTGAAATATAACGGATAAAGAATAATGAGGCTGCTGAAATATAAAGGAATAAAGAGCACCGATATGTGGATTGAATACTTTCTATATAGAACAATATGAGGTGCTGTAATATAAGAAAATATAGAACACCGAGATGTCGAATTGAAATATTTTCTAAAGACCTTTTCCCTTCTTCAATTTGTGCATGTTAGTAAGATATTTAATTAATTCATTCATCTCAAAATGTTAAAATCACTAACCGGGAAAAAGATGGTTTCCTATTTAGTAATCGAAAAAGGAAAGCAAGTATATATTGCTGACAAAACTAATGACACATTTGTCATGTATGTAGTATCCTTAGAGTAGAATTATGTATAAATGTTTGAAAATTGACTGAAGCTGAGCTTGCTAAAGTCAGGCCGTCAAAACATTTGATCCTTTTTTTGTTATATCTATAAATACGACGATGTGGTAGATTTTGAAGCAGAGCAAACTGTGCACCTTATAATCAGCATAGCTCTATCAAATGACAAAAAAAATCTAAAAATCCAGACTAAAGTAAGACGTACATGTATGTACTGTTCCTCGGTATGTTTTAGAACATTGTAATACGTGAGTGTGTTACGTCAATAATCAAACAACCTTATATGAATGTCTTTTTATACGCCCGTTTACGGTATGTATTACGGTATACCGTTGTCAATCCGTCCGTCTGTCTGTCCGACAAACTATTCTTACATCAGTAGCACTGATCGAAACACTGAAGTCTTCATTCTAAAAATGTGCGCACGGTCAACGCTATTACAACCCTATGAAGTTACAAAAAGAAGTATTCAATACTTATAATTACATTTTTTTACTATGATCATGAAAACACGAATTTTATAATTGTTGTATTCAATTCACCTGACAAGTGTGCACTTTATTGTGGGACCACGTGTTACCATGAATGAAATGTTTTATTGAGTAATGCAATTGCTTAAGGAATAACACGTGATGTGCAGTTAGCCAATCAGAATAAAGTACTATAATGAAACATATAATTATTTGATAATGATAAACTATATTATAATATTGTGTCATACTGTAAATTACTCCTGAGTAAGACAAATTGAATACGTACTTGATAATTGTTAAATATGTGATAAGTTATAGATACAAAATGTATGTCATAGCTTTTGGATAATTTGTCCGTGTATCGTATTACAAATTATGTACAATACGAGACACATAATTGACATTCATAGAAGTGACGTACACCCAAAACATTTTTTTTAATGACTTAATAAATGCATACACTTTTCAGTTTGCTGTGCGCATTGACGATGAAGGTTTTTCCTGACGGCTAAACATCACTTGCACGGTCGGCTTGTGCGCATTAGTAATTTTAGTCAAATTAATTAAATTATATAGAAGATTTGGGACAAAGTCGGTTATTGGAAGATAAACTATTTTACGTAAGAACAAAACTATCACGATGGAAAGCAACGTTTTAAATCAATAAAAAAAAAAAAAAAAAAAAAATCACACACACACACACATATTACGAACTATTCAACCCTATTAAAGCTACATGTTATTTCTTGCCGGTGCCACTTAGGAATTGGTAACTATATGGAGAACATGCAAATAGCCCTTGTTTTGCGAGTTTTTTTTCGAAATAGTTAGTTTTCTTTATTAAATATTGTGACTGCACTTGTTTTTTTCATTTGTCAACAATGGGATTTTTTATTCTTTTCAATTTATGTTTTGTTCCCTATTGACCGTTACCTCTCTTTTGAAAATGAGGTTTTTGATTAATTAACTCTTCTCTCATTTGTAATTTGTTTCTAAAAATGACAATGAGGAAAATGTAAGCCATTTTAAAAAGGAGGTGGAGTTTCCAAATCCAGCCGTATATGTATATCCCCATACGAATGCCTTGATCCTTTCCCGCAAAAAAGGAGAGTCTAACCCCGGACCCATCCCCTCCCCCAATCCTATTGTATTGTGCAAAAAAGTACTGATTTAACATGCAACACTTTAAATTAAAAATACATGGTTAATTAACATACATAATCGGTATTGCGTAAGATGGAAATTTTGATGACCTTTTTTTTTATCGTGCATTGTGCATGTTGTGGTAGCTTTATTGCACTTGTTTTAATAAATACTAGATCATATCAACATTTGCCATATGGTTAATAGAGATATCGTGTTTGAAACCTACGGGCCGACTCATGTGATAGATTAAATCTTTTCAATTGAAATAACAGCGAACTATTCCTTAGGCTTTGATTGCACAAATCCACAAAATATTTATTGTGAATTGGTCACACGGAAACTAAATTTACTAATATCGAAATTGAATAACAGTGAGTACAGTCATGAATACATTTTTTTGTGTTTAAAGGTGGGAAGGGTTCCGACTTAATATGTATGTCCCCATTTAAAAGCATTGATCGCCAAAAAAAAAGGGAGTTCCAACCCCCGGTCCTGACCTCACCTGTGATTCACCACTTTAACATAAATAAATATGTACGAATACGTTCTAATATATCATCATTTAAAATTGAGTTATGTGGTTTTGCTTACTATAGTTTTTTCTGTTACCTATTCTGACAGCGGACTCGGACTTTGTTAGACTGAGTTCGACTTTGCATATTGTTGCGTGTTTGTTGATTTCTTATAAGGTACAGGTAAAGGGGGAGGGGAAGCTCCTACAAAGTATGTTTAAAACCAACGCAATTTTGCGCCTTTCCCAAGTCAGGATCCTCTAGCCTTGACGTCATAAAACTTTTGAGTTAGTTTTTTTGTACTCATTATCCAAAATCAAACAATTAAAATGTTTGATTTCATGTTTCGAGCATGATTTTTGTGGTCCGAGCACTGAGCAAAGTTTTATGACTTCAACCCGGGTCTTTGTTAAGCTTCTATGTTTTCTTTTACGGGATACGGGATTTACTCGCTTTGTTGAAGACCCATTGGTGGTATTGGGTTGTTTTCTGTCCTATGGTCGGTGGCCGCCGCGCTTTTATAAATATTTCTTCTTTGCATCACGAACGGTCAATGTCAAATAGTTGAAAGTCAAATTTGTATAAAATGTAGAAGGTGAAGACTCGTGTAAAGTGTTTGTATTATTTTAATTAAGAATTGAATGCTCTTTTTTGTAAATTTATTGGGGTGTAAAAGCGTTGACCGAAGTACATTTTGTATGAAGCGCGGAAGCGCTTCATACTAAAAATGTGCGCACGGTCAACGCTTTTACAACCCTATAAAGTTACAAAAAAAGCATTCAATACTTATAATTACATTTTTACCTATAGGATCATGAAAACACGCCTTTTATCAAGTTTTTATTTCATTTACCTGTGCACTTTATTGTAGGACCTCGTGTCATCATGAATGCAAATTTGCATTGTGTAATGCAATTGATTAAGGAATATCACGAGATTGCTAGTTAGCCAACCAGAATAACGTATTATAATGAAACATACATCTAATGTAATTATTTACATTTAATATTTATAAGCGCAAAAACTTCACATGTTTCATTTACAATTGGATAAAACGCCTATATATAACTATCATTTATCTTGCTATGCATGTACAGCAAGCTATGTTATTTGGTATGAAACCAGTCTACAATTGGCAAAGTGAAATAAGTTAAATGTGTGAAATAATTAACATATCAAATAACTAATTGGCAAAAACACCATGATTAAGGAAAAATGTATAAGAAAAAAACCAAGCTGCTACTAGTATTTTTTCAATTCAGACAGTCACAATTGTCAAATCAGCGGTCGTCGTATACACTTACTCGCAACACACACTTAGTATAACGGGGCAACAATTTGATTTTTAGCGAGAGGGGTCAAGGATGAACAAATGTGTCCTTCATCTTTTTTAAGTTGTAATCTCTGTCCTGCCTTTTTCTCTCACTCTACTCGGTTGTCTCTCTCCATTTTTTTTTAATTTATCCTGACTTTTTTTTACATAACTTATCATTATACCTGTTTTTTTTGCAAAGTTGTTCATCCTACTTATTTTACTTTAAACTCCTGTCCTGCCTAAAGTATATACATAAAAATTTACGTAGTAATACATGTAATACATGTAACTTGAATCAGAATAAAACAGTCAGCACGAAGAAGTCATTTACCTGCAACACAATTTTTATGTACACATGTTTAAACAAACTAATCTTTTTTTTTTTACATAAATAAGGCCGTTATTTTTCTCGTTTGAATTGTTTTACATTGTCTTATCGGGGCCATTTATAGCTGACTATGCGGTATGGGCTTTGCTCATTGTTGAAGACCGTACGGTGACCTATAGTTGTTAATGTCTATGTCATTTTGGTCTTTTGTGGATAGTTGTCTCATTGGCAATCATACCACATCTTCTTTTTTATATTAGCTTAACTGTTGAAGGACTGTTATACATTGATCTTATATGATAACGGCACTACATGAACTACACAAGTAGAAATAATATAAGATCCATGTACTTGTTTTTGAGGTTTTGTCCCTTGAAAAATTGTCGGGACATGATTATCTCTAGAAATTTTTTCTATTGAATATAAGCACCTTTTAATTTCCCTGCAACTAAAAATTGAAGGGCTTATTGTTTTACCCCTGTCCGTCCTTCTGTCAGTCCATCCGTTCGTCCGTCCGTTCGTCTCATTATTAGTATATTGTCGGGAATCTGATGTTCAGTTGTTGTCGTTTGTTGATGTGGTTCATAAGTGTTTCTTGTTTTTTTGAATATATAAGACCGTTGGTTTTCCTATTTGAATGAATTTACATTAGTAATTTTTGGTGCTCTTCATAGCTTGCTGTTCGGTGTGAGCAAAGGCCCCGCGTTGAACACCGTACTTTGAAATATACATGGTTTGTCTAGTTTTCTATGATGATTGATGAAAAATTTGGCAATCTTTGTATTTATGTGTATTAGAAACAAATAATACTGAATTCTGATACATGTATCTATTGTAGACAGATGAAACAATGGTTAAAGCAATGTTGATCATGCTGTTATTGGTGACAGTGACATGCGCATCCGCATTTCCGGATAAGAGAGCGGCAGTTTGTACAGGGACCAGCGGAACTATCTATTTCGAGAATTTCTGTGGTTGTATTGGAAAGACACGATGTTGCTGCAAACAATCTGGAAAAATGGAATGCCATAGTCATCCAAACTGTTACCATAACGCATAAATCTTAAATGTGTTATCTAAATTTGAATTATATGAATTATTTTGTTTTAAAGATCATAACGAGCAAACTAAAGAAGTAACAAATAATGCCAATAAAAATTATAATAATAATAACACATAACAATCATCACTATCATCACCACCGCCAACAAAAACAACAACAACAAAAAAGCCAAAGTATAACATACAAACAGATCAAAACAACACAAAAGAGGTAAATAAAAAAACTGTCAAATTGTTAAAGCAGAACAAATAAAATGGAGAACGGAAATAGGGAATGTGTCAAAAAGACAACAACCCGACCAAAGAGCAGACAACAGTCGAAGGCCACCAATGGGTCTTTAAAAACATCAAGAACCTCCCGCACCCGGAGGTGAGCTTCTCAGCTGGCCCCTAAAAATTGTATACTAGTTCAGTGATAATGGACGTCATACTAAACTCCAAATATACTAAAATGAAAAATTACACAAGACTAACAAAGGCGAGATGCTCCTGGCTTGGGACAGGCGCAAAAAAAGCGGCAGGGTGTTTAACATGTGTTTTGAGATACACTGTTTGTCATGAAAAGAAAGACATGTCATTCATACAGATAATGCCGCTCATCTAACTATTCATACATATACATATACATATACATATAATGCCGCTCATCTAACTATTCATACATATACATATACATATACATATAATGCCGCTCATCTAACTATTCATACATATACTATCAAACAACAACTTACAGGATCTGCTTACCCTTCCGGAGCACCTGAGATCACCCCTAGGTTTTGGTGGGGTTCGTGTTGTTTATTCTTTAGTCTTCTATGTTATGTCGTGTGTACTATTGTTTTTCTGTTTGTCTTTTTCATTTTTAGCCATGGCGTTGTCAGTTTGTTTTAGATTTACGAGTTTGGCTGTCCCTTTGGTATCTTTCGTCCCGCTTCTTTTACAGCAATTCAGTGATGTAAAAATAGCATTATTTGGTATAGAGGACGAGACTAAGGGATAAACATGCAAAGTCGCATCCATTTTGCCTATTTAGATCATATGTGGTAAATGTGAAAGACATAGATAAAAAAGGTAAAGGTTTTTGCTTTGAAAAGGCAACCAGAGGAACCTTTAAAAATGTTCGGTAGAGTTTTTTTTAATGTAGGCCTACAAATGGTGTGCTACTCTCAGATCACTGGGCGTTTCAATGTCTAGCGGATGTGGCTTAATTAATATATATATGTAGGACTCTAAAGTGCGATGGTACTCTAAAGTGCGATGGTCACGCTAAAGTGCGATGGTCTACGCTAAAGAACGATGGTGTCTCACGCAAAAGTGCGATGGTTGTTTGCTAAAGTGCGATGGTATAGCACGCTAAAGTGCGATGGAACAAAACAGAAAGGTTCAAGGGCACTAATGTTAAAAACAAGCCTTTTTGCAAGATCTAGTTTGCTATGATATAACATATAGTGCGATAGGCTTTTACATTACCGGTCTTATATGACTGTTTCTAAATTTAGAAGACTGACCTAGAAATAATAATTGCTCAAAAGGTTATTTAGGTGTCATAAAATACTATATTTCCTTTAAATGAATGTTTAACAATGCGGGCGCATTGGATTGATTGTTGGTTGCTTAACGTTCAGTGGCAAATATTTCATGCATGTTCAGGACGAGCGGCGTACTGGGTAATGGATGTAGCTTGTCGTTTACACAGCCTTAATACATCCCTTTAAAGTTGCCAGTTGCAAATACAAAATTCGGTCGTTGTAGGAATAAAAAAAAATTATTTTTACAAGCTTTAATTTAAATGCGAGAGATAGGGGTTGTTATTCGAGCTTTTCTCTTTTTTGTAGTGAGTATTAATACATGTTATATTTTACTACAATGTACACACTGATGGACAATTTATGATTTACGCTTGAACACGTGCATTTACAAGTTGATAAAAATTTGCATATAGGCTATTTTTTACCTGATCAAATCAAATATGTAATAAAAAATATACCTTCATCTGCTACTTTTTGAGTAAAATGGGGTCGAAATTTTGTATATTTGCTCAAAATTAAGATTTGTGTCCGTATTTTCTTTTTCAAAAGAAAGACATAACTTTTTTGTTTTAAAAGATAAACACTAATTGTTTTTTGATAAATGATCGGTAATTTCTGTATTTTATAAGTATCATTAAAAATTATGCAATTTTTATTCCGAAATAACTCTATATTTATAAAATGGTCATGAATAGAGTAAAAACGTAATTTTTTGCTGCATGTTTATCAAAATTTAAAAAAAAATGCGTTATTTACAGTTTTATAAAATTTGGGTCACATAATCTCCTTGCAAAATGAAACAAATTGCTGTTTTAAAAAATAAGGGTCCATGCACTCGTTTTCAAATTAAATCAGTTTGAATGATAAAAAAGTTGTTACCTTCCCTGTAACTGTATCGTATGCCCCTAATTTTACCGACGTTTATATTCTTCAATAAAATCGACAATATTTTAACGTAAACGTAAACATTAATATGCATCTGTTCGCTTCCAATATTCATTTCATCTTCCGGCATGTTCATTATTGGTTTGTATAAACGACTCAGTGTTTACATGTACGTCATAATCCAACTACGTTTCGTACGTATATAATTTCGCGGACCATCGCACTTTAGCGTGTGTAGCCATCGCACTTTAGCGAAGACCATCGCACTTTAGCGTGACAATCGTACTTTAGCGTCCCCATCGCACTTTAGAGTCCTACATATATATATAAGTCTGAAAATTACACCAAACAGTGTTAGAGTTAGATTTTCTACTGACAAATTTTTGTCCGTCCCTCAGCGGGATTCGAACTCACACCTTTGATACACTACAGCACCAATCGCTTAGCCTCATGTCCAGCGCTCTAGACCACTCGACCACATCCGCTATATAAAAATATAACTTCAATAGTCGTAGTGTTACCTTGTCACGGAAGGTGAATCTAGAGATAGACATGAGATACGTGTTTTTTAAGCGTGTGTAGATGTTATATTATTATTTTCATACATAATGTATTTATTATTTATCAGCAATCTAACTCAACAATTTTTATATAGCATATAGGATCATGATTCATTTCATTATACAGTCACTAGAAATAAGTATATCATACAAACAAGTTTAAACAAGTGACAAACCATACAATATACATGTCCACTGGATCTAAGAGTGATATAGATACAAGGTTAATGCAAATATTGTATAAGTCTGAAAATTACACCAAACAGTGTTAGAGTTAGATTTTCTACTGACAAATTTTTGTCCGTCCCTCAGCGGGATTCGAACTCACACCTTTGATACACTACAGCACCAATCGCTTAGCCTCATGTCCAGCGCTCTAGACCACTCGACCACATCCGCTATATAAAAATATAAATTCTCAATAGTCGTAGTGTTACCTTGTCACGGAAGGTGAATCTAGAGATAGACATGAGATACGTGTTTTTTAAGCGTGTGTAGATGTTATTTTATTATTTTCATACATAATGTATTTATTATTTATCAGCAATCTAACTCAACAATTTTTATATAGCATATAGGATCATGATTCATTTCATTATACAGTCACTAGAAATAAGTATATCATACAAACAAGTCTAAACAAGTGACAAACCATACAATATACATGTCCACTGGATCTAAGAGTGATATAGATACAAGGTTAATGCAAATATTTCTATAAGTCTGAAAGTTACACCAAACAGTGTTAGAGTTAGATTTTCTACTAACAAATTTTTTTCCGTCCCTCAGCGGGATTCGAACTCACACCTTTGATACACTACAGCACCATATATATATTTGGAGCTGCCAGACTGATTGTACTACCGAATGTAATAATTAGATCAATTTTCACTATAAAACGTTTTTTTATTTTCCCAAATGTACATTCTAGTGGTGATCACTATTGTCATTGCCCAGTACTACATGATTACATCAATTGTCACTTATTGTTGTTTGAAATAAATAATAACACTACTAGGAAACAACAATTATTTAAGGAATGACTGTAATATTTTTTCTGTCTATGAAGAAATAACATAAAAAGGTTGATATTAAAAAGATAAAAGACATAACATCTCATTTTATATCTGAACTTATATCTCAGGCTAATTAAAATTTAAATATTAACCACTTATGGAATAAATTCAAAGAAGGTAGTAATACAATAATAGATGATAATGTACCAAGAAAAATAACTAAATCTAAGTACACCAACCCTTGGGCAAATAGGGATATAGACCATTTATGTAGAAAAGCAACGTAAAGCTTACAACAAAGCTAAAAAAACTGGTAAACAAGAACATAAAGATAGATATAAAAAGTTAAAAGCTACTGCTCAAAGAGAAATAAGAAGAGCCCAGAGCACGTACATGCAAGAAATAATTAGCATCTGGAGTGTCACCATTAAGAGGAAAGGATGGTTTATTATATAGTGAGCCGAATACACAAGCTCGCTTCTCAGTTTCAAAGTAATTAACTCTTCGAAACACTAGTTTATATTAATAAGGAATTAATAAAGGAATCCAAAAAGCATAAAACAAATATAGGTCAAACATTTTGTCAAAGTGCTTGTTTTCGAGATATGAGCCATTGCAATTTTGGCGGGAAAATATTCTCTCTTGACTTTTCATAGCTTTATCATTGACAAGTTAAAGTTCTCTAAAACTGTTAAAAAGTATAAATTAAAATTTTATAAGACTTTTACAGATGGCGTATCACTATACCTGTTAAAGAATTTCAAAAACAAAAATGGGGTTCACCTTGCAAAATTTTTCAATGCATTTAATTGGATAAAACCAGAGGATTCCGAAAATCTGACAAAAAAATCAAAAACATGACAAGCCAGCTTCCTTCACTGCAATATGTTGCAAAATTCTAGAACACATTTTAACAAGCAACATACAAAAAAATCTTACAATTAATAACATATTAAATGACATTCAACATGGGTTTAGAAGTAAAAGGTCTTGTGAGACCCAACTTATCATCAGCATACACGATCTTGCAAAATCATTGGGATATGGTAACCAAATAGATGTCATACTTTTAGATTTTTCCAAAGCTTTCGATAAAGTCCCCAATCAAAGATTAGCCCAGAAATTAGAATTTTATGGTATTAGAAATCAAAATTTAAAGTGGATAAATGACTTTTTAGCTGACAGGCAACAGCAAGTACTATTAAATGGTGTTAAATCTTCAAAATTAGCTTTTGGCTCTGGTGTTCCTCAGGGAACAGTTTTAGGCCCAACATTATTTTTACTCTTTATTAATGACCTTCCCGAACATGTAACTTGCAATGCAAGACTTTTTGCAGATGACTGTTTATTGTATAGAAATGTAAATAATAGTTCTGATGCACAATTACTTCAAAAAGATTTATCTAGTTTAGTAAAATGGGAAGAGGACTGGCAAATGAATTTTAATCCTGAGAAGTGTTATGTAATTCTTATTTCTAAAAAAAGTAAACCTTCCGCTTTTGATTATATATTGCACAATCATGTTTTAGAAGCAGTAAAAGACAGTAAATATTTAGGCGTAACTATAAGCCATGATCTTGATGGGGGAACACATATAAACAATATTACCTGTAAGGCAAATAAAACCTTAGGTTTTCTTCGTAGGAACTTGAAAAACTGCACACGTAAGGTTAAAATCTTACGTACACATCACTCATGTCACTTGTCCGTCAAGTCGTCGAATACTCTTCCCCTGTCTGGGATCCGTACAAAAAACAACACATCACTCAGGTTGAGCAGGTACAGCATAAGGCAGCCAGGTTTGTCTTCAATGATTATAAAGACAGATCACCTGGAGCAGTTTCAAATTTAATTAAATCTTTAGAATGGAAAAATTTAGAAATAAGAAGGAAAAAAGCTAGATTAACTATGCTGTATAAAATAAATTGGGGGTTAGTTGAAGTTCCTAAGGACAATTTAACAATATCTGATAGACGTACTAGGGGGAAACATAAATTTAGGCAAATATCAACAAATAAAGATTTCTATAAATTTTCTTTCTATCCTCGCACTGTTTCGGACTGGAATACACTACCTGAAGCAATAGGTATGTGTGACACCCTGGAATTATTCAAAAGTGGCATATCCACTCTAACATTTTAAGGATCTACGGCAACTTATTAATCTACAAAGCCACTGTACATAAGGCAGCAACCATTTGATTTTCTGGGGGAGGGGGGCGGGGGGTCTATGGTTTTTTTTTCTGGACAATTTTTTTTTCTTCGCCTGTGTCGAAAAACAATCTATTTTTTTCGCGACAAGTCGAAAACAATTTTTTTCTTTCAATTTTAGCATTACATATAGTGGCAGCTGAGGGTGAAACAAACATTTTTTTTTTCTCAGAATCAAAAACAAATTATTTTTTTCTCGAAAAACTGGAAACATAGCCCCCAACCCCACCCCTCCCCCCAGAAAATCAAATGGTTGCTGCCTAATGTATATATTTATTGTTAACTATTTTTCTTTGTCATATTATTTTTAAATTAAGTCCATATGTACATAGCACACAAGTTCCGGGAAGTTTTACACTCCTACCTAGGAGTCTACTCCCGTATTCGGAAGAAGAACGGATACCGCAGCTGGCCAATATCAGTCTTATGTATGTGCATGTATTTTTCAAAGTCTTTTAATTTTGATCCAGTTGGTAATCAAACAGATGTATATAAGCACAACACTTTTAATATTTTACATTTTGTTGTTGATGGATCTATTGTCACCAGACTATTTCAATGTTTGTGGAGCACAATGCTATTTATAATAATAATTGTTTTGAAGCGCAGATTGACGATGTGTACGAAATACGTATTCTATTTGTAACGGTATCACATTCCTTGTGTAATGTCTGTCCTATTGTCCACCATATTGTACTAACAATACGATTATGCAATTATACCTATTGGCAGCAACGTTGACGTCACTTATCAAAAGGCAAAATCAAAAGTTCAAACACATAAAATGCATGGAAACAACGGTCATATTCCTGAATTGGTACAAATACAATGTATAGTCCTTTTTTCCTTTAATTTGTGTTAGGTATGCTGGCTTTATTATTTCTGTTTTATAAATTTGCTCATTTCCAGAAGTCGGGCTATTTCGAAGAATAGCCCTGGTTATGTATCAACAAAATTTCAAAGGGATATCTAAACTCATAAGCACAACTTGTCACCATCTTATGGTGTTTATATATCTCAGCTTGTACGATTCGCTCGTGTATGTAACAATGTTTTAGATTTTAACGAGAGAAATTTATGTATTACTGAAAAATTATTATACCAGGGTTTTCGATATCACAAACTAGTCAAAACATTTACTTAATTTTATCATCGGTATAAGGATATCATTTGTAAATATAGCTCAACATGCAGACTTCTTATTATAGAATAGAATTATTAAGAAGGGATATGGTTACGATACTGTTGTCAGGTCATTAAAGATTGCATATTTTGGCGTTAATATTGATTCACTTATAGGGTCTTTGCATCGGAACTGAACACATTTATTAAAAAACCAGTTGTTGGCATGACACGGGTTATGTTCTTCTCATATATGTTATGTTGGTATGATACTAAACCCCTAACGGGAAGGATTGTGCCTGATGTTCATATGATGATATCATTATCTTTCAGTCAGTTTAATTGAAGTCTGGAGCTGGCATGCCAGTTAACTGATAGTAGTCTGTTATTTATGTATTATTGTCATTTTGTTTATTTTCTTTGGTTACATCTTCTGACATCAGACTCGTTCTTCTCTTGAACTGATTTTTAATGTGCGTATTGTTATGCGTTTACTTTTCTACATTGGCTAGAGGTATAGGTGGAGGGTTGAGATCTCACAAAAATGTTTAACCCCGCCGCATTTTTGCGCCTGTCCCAAGTCAGGAGCCTATGGCCTTTGTTAGTCTTGTATTATTTTAATTTTAGTTTCTTGTGTACACTTTGGAAATTAGTATGGCGTTCATTATCACTGAACTAGTGTATATTTCTTTAGGGGCCATCGGAAGGACGCCTCCGGGTGCGGGAATTTCTCGCTACACTGAAGACCTGTTGGTGACCTTCTGTTGTTGTTGTTTTGTTTTTTTTTTGTTTTTTTTTTTTATGGTCGGGTCTTTGTCTCTTTGGCACATTCCCCATTTCCATTTTCAATTTTATCATATATCGAAGATAAATAACTTGCAGGGGACCTGAGCACCCCGGTTTTTGATGGGGTTTGTGTTGATTTGTATTTAGTTTTCTGTGTTTTGTGTAGACTGTTGTTTGTTTGATGTTGTTTTTTGTCGTTGCAAGGTAATTTCTTTTTTATCATATGGACTTCATGCCACAGATCACAAAAATAGAAAACATGCAGAAGAATTCGCACAACAAACACCAGTAGACACAAATCAAAATGGAAAAATTAAGACTTATCATCATACACTCAACCAAACATTTGGTGTGATCCCCTGCGTGCGCAGAGTGTGACACCCTTCCGGTTGCTTATATCGCGGATTTTGATGGTGGTATCAATATTTTGATATCCTTAATTTAATCGTTCAATACTTTTAGACTATTAAGACGAGAGTCAATTTCAGAGATCTTTCATCAACATGCTTTTAAGATTTCCGTGCTGTGAGATTTTTTAAAGCTAATTTAAAAAAATTACAATAACAAAGGTGATTATAAATAACATACGTTTAATTTACCCACCGTACAACATGAACAATAATTCACCATTTCATTTTTCATTTTACATTAATTTCGTACAATCCTTGTTCTCAAATGCTTTGTAAACGTTCATCAACGTATACCTCCAATTCCGTTTTAGACTAATTGTTAAGTTGTCGAAGTCGTCGATACGGTGTTTGGTAGCTTTACGTTACTAGACATACTAGAAATTGTTAAAGCCGTGGCTGGTTGAGTTGTATTTGAAGGTGTCGTTTTATTCGATTGAAAACATTCGCACACAAATTGACAGCGTATCTCTTTGATTCTGAAAATATATATGAAAGGGTCTAACAAAGGATTGAGCAAGAGCAAATTATTGGTTGCTCGATTAATATCTCCATTGATATTATCATTGACATTGATATAGAGACCATATAAAGTTCTGGGTAAAATTGAACAAGCTGTCACAACGATGATACAGCTTAGGGTAATCAGGTTATACCGCATTCGTAACGATGCTTTTTTTCTTTGTTGAATTTGCTGCTGAGTTAAACTCTCAGTTTCATTTACCAAATATCGATTCTTTCTGATTCTCCAAATCGCAACGATGTAACAGCATGCAATCAATAAAACAAAAACTGCATTCGGGCCATCTATAAAAAGAAGAAAGCTTTTCTCTGTGTTGTATTGTGGTCCGCATGGCATTAGTACAAAGTCGTCTAGTAACTTCAAAACACAACGTAATAAGTCATAAACGTGTATAACTACAAATCCTACTCCCATAGCAATATTGCTTGTCAAAATATTCAAAACTCGTTTTGGTGTTGTAAATGTAGCATTCAACCGATGTAAGCACATGCACAATGTCATCAACAGGGAACATTGAATAGCGGCAGGCAATAAATGAGCGAAGACTAAACAATGGTTTTGATGAAAACCATCAAGACCTATGTCATGCGTATTCATAATAACGGTTAACCAAACATACTCAATCATCAAACATGCATCAGTAATGATCAGAAGAAAAGCCATTTGAAAAAATCTGTTCTTTGCTAATTTTCTTGTTTTTGCTAACATTACTGCTGCCATAACATGAACTCCAAATAATGTTATACATAATGCTATAATAAAGAATCCTTTCATTGTGAATAGCAAGATTAAAAGGACAACTTAGATGAATTGTCTAATGTGTAATCTACATTCTCGTTTGTAAAATAAGTAGACAATCTTGCTCGTTAATTGTAATATAAACAGCCAATCATAACGGAGATAACTGTTCACGTAGACTTCAAATTAGAAATATAATGATTGTAATTTTCATTTTGCGCTAGTTAACTTTAATGTAATGTGACCAGGTGGAATAAGGCTGAGATAAATTGAATGCAGAACGTTCATATATTTTAAATAAATACAAGATAGAAGGCAACGACAGATCTGAAGTAAACAGATAATGACAAATAAATACAACTTTACATATAAATGCATATGAATATATCATTTTGTAGCAACTATTGTATATTATGTTTAATTACACAATTGCAAATAAATAATAATGCAAAATACAGTAAAAAAAAACTCTGAATGTAAACAATTTGTTAATCAATGCTAATGAAAACTGTTCACTAAAGTAAGTTGACCATACTACTATATAAAATAATATACGACATTAAAAGTTCATTACAGGTAAATAAGAAAATATAAAGTTTGAAATGCAATTAGCAAACTAAATAAAATTTTAAAGTCAAAAACATTTAACCATAAACTAATTAAAAACAACCCTTAAATGTAAATACCTTATAATACTGGCTACGGCTCTTAATACTGTTTCTGGTGTTTCTTATTCTGCATTGACAATATAATTAAAAAGTACAATATATCTAGTCAATAGGTGAACTGTTTAACTAGATAAAAGCAGATAAAACAACTATTAAGTAAGGTAGTTTGTCAAATAGCCAGTGGTGAGTAAATATCAAAGAGCCCAAATAGAGTATTTTGAATTCATTGAACCATATAATACAAAATATGTTCAATATAGTAAGATCATTATAGTATAGGGTAAAATAGATATAAACTAAGTACAAAGTTTGGAATAATATCAAATAGATAATATGTATATAAATGAACTTGTCCACATACTCCCAGCCAAGTATTAATCGTCTCGATAATGCAAATGTCTATATCCACATACTCTCTTTACTATCATAATAGATAACACACAAAAATAGTACACAAAAATTAGAGACAAAAATAAGACACACAAAAATAAATCATAATTATGTACAACAAATGTCCTGAATGAATTTACTTAAAAAAAATAGAATTTGGAAGTCTATTTGGATTTGTATGTTTCCCGGCAGTTATTTTAGTTGTTCGTCTTGGCATAAACATATCATCTGAACTGTCTGATTCACTGCTGTTATCATCCACAGATTGTTGTATATTACATTTAATGACATCACGACGATTCAAAGTCCTTGAAACCCCAGCGCCATCAGTAGGTTCTACAGTGACGGTGTTTTCTGACAAACGCACTACACGATAAACAGTTGAGCTCCAAGTGTCTTGTATCTTATTTCCTCCATGTATCCCACGGTTTCTAATATAAACTTTGTCATCGACACAAATTTCAGGATTGAAAGGTTTCTCATCATGTTTAGTCTTGCGGTATTCAGCACGATCTTTTGTCTGCTCCCCACCTTTTTCGTAAGCATATCGTAAACGATTCTGATGCGCAATAATCCATTTATCTAACGATTGATCAGTTTCATCAGTGTGATTTGTTCCAAGTAAAAAGTCAAGTGGCAATTTAGGACTACGACCAAACAATAAATGATAAGGACTTTAACATGTTGTTCAGTTCTGTGACACATTGTACGAAAAGACAAGTTCTGGTAAATACTTTGGCTTTGAAGTTACAAAAGGAAACTTCGCCAATATCTTTCAAATAAAATTAAAAAAACTCTCCATCAAATATTATTCTGTAACTTGCATGCGGCCAAATTCAATTCGGTTGAAATCATGGTAAAATTTCCGGATACGAACGTATTCCGGCTTCAAATGCACAGGTAAGTTAGAGTTATCTCGCTTGGTACAGGTTTGCATATCACGATTAACGTAATTTTTGACGAGACTGATATATAATCTAAAACTTTGTAACATTATTTTTACTCACAACGTTTATTAATTTTGAAGGAATAATTGGGCCTACAGAGCCCTCTATGACATTTCTCCAAAATTTACATTGGTTAAAAGAAAGAGTAAATCAGCAGGTTTAAAAATTTAAAAAAATCTAAGTTATCATTAAGTGCAGCAATTATCATGTTTAACCCATGAACAAAGCTTATATCCATTACCTTCGTTAACTGTCTCAGATATAATCTAGCTTTTCTTTTGGTGTAAATAAAGCAAGTGATTAGCTATTTCAGAAGAATCAGCATTAGGTCAAATTATGTTATATATAAGTACCGAGTGACGTCAATTGATACTACATAAAACTAGTCTTAACAATAGAAATATTAACTTCAAAGACAAATAATAGAATAAAATGAGAAACAACGTCAGTACCTGGAATCTATTCTTCATGATCATTGTGTATTTATTGTGAAGTTTTTAAGGAATATTCATCAACAAGTTCTTGGTATCTTCCTATAAACTTATTTAGAAGAAAGACAAGACGCTATTTTACGTAACCTTGGTTCATCAACTTTCTACTCATACACTAGTTACGGTTTAGAAAGTCTGAGTAGCAAATGCAACCTCTTGAATACCGGTTGCGTTGGGATAGGTATCCTATATGCAGGTGAAGTGTGTATATTGCTAATAAGGTGAAGGAAATTGATAACGTCAACGTTAAAGTCTTCTTCTTTGTAATAGATGCTGGTACGGAGATGACTGTGTATGTCAAATTCGAGGTAAAAGTCTACAAATGAGAAATAGGAGTCTGGTGTTTTTTTCAATATTTAGTTCTGGAGTTTATATTATATGACCCAAATCAGAAAATGTGTGATTCTTAATGTAAAAAACATCATCAATATATCTGAACGTAAAAATAAATGATAAAAGAGCGGCGATAGATACCAGATGGAAGTTCAAACTTATAGATCTAAAATAAACTGACAACGCCATGGCTAAAAAAAGAAAAGAAAAACAGACAAATAATAGTGCACAAGACACTACACAGAAAACTAAATACTTAGCAACACAAACCCCACCAAAAACTGGGGTGAAAAAGAGACATATTTTTTTGAAATTAAGATTTGGTGTTGTGTCTTAATCTTAATAGTCAATAATTCAAAACGTTTTAGCACGGTCCGTTAGTATCATATTCAAAGAAGGAAATATTGTTACAACAGTCTCTGTCTTTTGAACTCCAAGCACCGTTTTGAAATGACGTTTGGTTTCTGTTTTGTTGAAGCATTTTTTAGTTGTGAACACTTAATAGAAATTAAATTGTCTTTTATCAAAAAAATGAATGAACGCATTAAATAAGTGCAGTTTGTCATATCTAGAATTCCTAATTTTTTTGTTTAATAGTTAGAAAGTGAGTTTCAATATTTCATATTTTTATGTCCGGGTCTTTTAAAGCCAACCGGACGTAATGGTGTTTCTATTTGTTAAAGACCGTGCGGTTGCTTATAATCGTTTTATCAACTTTAAATGTTGGTAGATGGCTATCTCATTGACAATTATACCACATCTCTCAATTTTATTATTAAGAAGATTTATTATATGTACTTTAGGTGTAATACCACCAAATCATGGTACGTCACATCCGGTTGCATACGAAAGTAGGCCTAAAAAAATATTCCCTTGAATTTGACAGTTGTAGAAAATTAACCCTGCATTTCAATGCACTTAAATTTGTATGAGTCGTAAATATGTATGTTGGGTGTCTGAAAGCATCCTTCTTTTTTTATTTGATGGTCTTATAAAATATTTTGGAACGTTACGGTTACATAGTTACCAAAGCAGGTAACCAGTAAATAACAGTGTAAAAATTGGGTTGTCTACCCTCGGCGGTGGTTACTTTCTTATATGCAATGAAATGTAGTGTGAAATTTTCACTGTATCACTGGAAAGGATTGAACTTTACACATGCAAAGTATTTCTCTGGTTGAAATAAAGGTAAATACTGTACGATTTTTTTAAAAGTGCCAATTTAACAAAGACTAATAGGGAAAAATCAATGGTGGTATTACACCTATTTAGGGAAACTAAATGTGCACTCGTGACCCTATTGTACTTTCATTTTTAAAAGTTATTAATAAACCAGTTCATACATTGTAAACATGGACTATTCGGAATGGATTTAGACACAGAAAGTACGTTTGAGGTAAAATTGCATTGAAATGGGGGTTTACGGGTGTTTTCTTAGTCAAATGGGTGGACAGACGAAGCTGTATTTAGATTACTGTGTTATATTTTAAATTACCCTTACAGTTTTTGTTTTGTTTATACAACATGTGAATTTTTTATTTCAGTGTTAACCATGTTCTGAAGAGCATTCTGTTGAAAAATCTTATATGTGAATTGGTCTGCAGATGACACTTCAGCATTAAAGTATGTATCAACTATCATCATGTTTTTTTTTGTTTTGGCCGCAAAAGTTTACAATTTGCCATTGTGCCGTCTACATTTTGCACAGACAATAACTCATCTAAACACTTATTTGTCCTGGATTTATAAACATCAGAATCCAGTCTCACATACTTAAACTTTATAATTCTTACCAATTATTTTTTGTACCAGCATTCCAAGGGACATAACCCTTTTTAAAAACATTTTGAGGTATTTTTTTATTACTCTTTCTCCCCATTTCTAATGTAAAATACAAGAAAGTGGACTTTTTGTGTAAATCTATTAGAAATATACTGTTATGAGTAAATAAAAAGACTTTGATACCAGTAGCAATAAATGATTGACTGAAAGGGAACCGTTATTTCTCACACTAGGGGAACAGACCAAAAACTCAAGTTACACATAAGGGCTTATAGAAACTTCCGTGTAGACTGTTAACATTTATAGAGACAGTTCTTTCAGCTAAAACACTTAAATCATTGATTTAACATTACATTTATTTCATTTTTGTGGGAAAATAATCACATTTTTTTTATTTTTTAGACAAAAGATATCAAGTTTTGATGAAAAAGGAAGGAAGGAGGAAAAATGGACCAAAACAGACCAAAACAGACCTTCAAATGAACTCTAAAAGGTGCAATAAAATTGTTTATCATCTTAAAGTTGTCTTTTGTATTCTATTTAATTGTTTGAATGCATATATCATGAGTTTATGATCAGATATTAGTCAACACTGCATTTTATAATGATACACTGAAATTAGGATTTTTCGAAGAAATTGGACTGAAATTGCCGTAGGATATGGCCTTACATTATAGTGATTTTCTCTGAAACTATAGTTCTGACTGAGACAAAACTTGACAGTTATGCTTGAAATAACTTGCAATTGGAGGGGAAAAAATTGCATTAAGTTTATTTGACATTTAGGTGTTCTTTAGGTGTAATACCACCAAATCATGGTACGTCACATCCGGTTGCATACGAAAGTAGGCCTAAAAAAATATTCCCCTTGAATTTTACAGTTGTAGAAAATTAACCCTGCATTTCAATGCACTTAAATTTTTATGAGTCGTAAATATGTATGTTGGGTGTCTGAAAGCATCCTTCTTTTTTTATTTGATGGTCTTATAAAATATTTTGGAACGTTACGGTTACATAGTTACCAAAGCAGGTAACCAGTAAATAACAGTGTAAAAATTGGGTTGTCTACCCTCGGCGGTGGTTACTTTCTTATATGCAATGAAATGTAGTGTGAAATTTTCACTGTATCACTGGAAAGGATTGAACTTTACACATGCAAAGTATTTCTCTGGTTGAAATAAAGGTAAATACTGTACGATTTTTTTAAAAGTGCCAATTTAACAAAGACTAATAGGGAAAAATCAATGGTGGTATTACACCTATTTAGGGAAACTAAATGTGCACTCGTGACCCTATTGTACTTTCATTTTTAAAAGTTATTAATAAACCAGTTTCATACATTGTAAACATGGACTATTCGGAATGGATTTAGACACAGAAAGTACGTTTGAGGTAAAATTGCATTGAAATGGGGGTTTACGGGTGTTTTCTTAGTCAAATGGGTGGACAGACGAAGCTGTATTTAGATTACTGTGTTATATTTTAAATTACCCTTACAGTTTTTGTTTTGTTTATACAACATGTGAATTTTTTATTTCAGTGTTAACCATGTTCTGAAGAGCATTCTGTTGAAAAATCTTATATGTGAATTGGTCTGCAGATGACACTTCAGCATTAAAGTATGTATCAACTATCATCATGTTTTTTTTTGTTTTGGCCGCAAAAGTTTACAATTTGCCATTGTGCCGTCTACATTTTGCACAGACAATAACTCATCTAAACACTTATTTGTCCTGGATTTATAAACATCAGAATCCAGTCTCACATACTTAAACTTTATAATTCTTACCAATTATTTTTTGTACCAGCATTCCAAGGGACATAACCCTTTTTAAAAACATTTTGAGGTATTTTTTTATTACTCTTTCTCCCCATTTCTAATGTAAAATACAAGAAAGTGGACTTTTTGTGTAAATCTATTAGAAATATACTGTTATGAGTAAATAAAAAGACTTTGATACCAGTAGCAATAAATGATTGACTGAAAGGGAACCGTTATTTCTCACACTAGGGGAACAGACCAAAAACTCAAGTTACACATAAGGGCTTATAGAAACTTCCGTGTAGACTGTTAACATTTATAGAGACAGTTCTTTCAGCTAAAACACTTAAATCATTGATTTAACATTACATTTATTTCATTTTTGTGGGAAAATAATCACATTTTTTTTTTTTTTAGACAAAAGATATCAAGTTTTGATGAAAAAGGAAGGAAGGAGGAAAAATGGACCAAAACAGACCAAAACAGACCTTCAAATGAACTCTAAAAGGTGCAATAAAATTGTTTATCATCTTAAAGTTGTCTTTTGTATTCTATTTAATTGTTTGAATGCATATATCATGAGTTTATGATCAGATATTAGTCAACACTGCATTTTATAATGATACACTGAAATTAGGATTTTTCGAAGAAATTGGACTGAAATTGCCGTAGGATATGGCCTTACATTATAGTGATTTTCTCTGAAACTATAGTTCTGACTGAGACAAAACTTGACAGTTATGCTTGAAATAACTTGCAATTGGAGGGGAAAAAATTGCATTAAGTTTATTTGACATTTAGGTGTTCTTTAGGTGTAATACCACCAAATCATGGTACGTCACATCCGGTTGCATACGAAAGTAGGCCTAAAAAAATATTCCCTTGAATTTTACAGTTGTAGAAAATTAACCCTGCATTTCAATGCACTTAAATTTTTATGAGTCGTAAATATGTATGTTGGGTGTCTGAAAGCATCCTTCTTTTTTTATTTGATGGTCTTATAAAATATTTTGGAACGTTACGGTTACATAGTTACCAAAGCAGGTAACCAGTAAATAACAGTGTAAAAATTGGGTTGTCTACCCTCGGCGGTGGTTACTTTCTTATATGCAATGAAATGTAGTGTGAAATTTTCACTGTATCACTGGAAAGGATTGAACTTTACACATGCAAAGTATTTCTTTGGTTGAAATAAAGGTAAATACTGTACGATTTTTTTAAAAGTGCCAATTTAACAAAGACTAATAGGGAAAAATCAATGGTGGTATTACACCTTGAGTTTTCTGTCTGTCACCAAAGAATGATATGGTTCAGAACTACCAAATATTATTTAAAGCAGCAACACATGTCTCGGAAATGAAATTTGTTTATTTTTTTATACCGTACAATAATAATAAGTAAATTGTACGTTTATTCCGTACAGATGTATCCAATCAACTTGTCCTTTTAAACCCTTCAGAAAACATACCAAAGAATAATGTTAATTTCGTAAGTGGATATTTATCAATTTCATGACGTCGTCCATGTTGTTGTTGGTTGTTTTACGTTTTTGTGGATGCTTGAATAGTTCCCGAAGTCGTCCATGCTGATTTGGATTGTTCTAAGTTTTTGTGGACGCTTGTATAGATCCCGAAGTCGTCCATGCTGATTTTGATTGTTCTAAGTTTTTGTGGATGCTTGTATAGTTCCCAAAGTCGTCCATGTTGATTTTGATTGTTCTAAGTTTTTGTGGATGCTTGTATAGTTCCCGAAGCCGTCCATGCTGATTTTGATTGTTCTAAGTTTTTGTTGATGCTTGTGTAGTTCCCGCAGCCGTCAATGCTGATTTGGTTGTTCTAAGATTTTTGTGGATACTTGCAATTGTATAGTTCTCGAAGCCGTCTATACTGTTTCTAAGTTTGAGGAAAAGCAGGTGTCGAAGCAGTTGCTGGTTGAGTCGTTGTTATTGTAGTAGGCATGGTTTTGTTTGACCGGAAACATCTTCTAGCAAACTGACTACGTATTTCTTTGATTCTGAAAATATAAATGAATGGGTCCACCAAAGGATTGATCAAAAGCAAATTGTTGGTAGCTCTAACGATTTCAGGGTTAATATTATCACTAACATTACTGTAGAGACCATAGACAGTTCTGGGTAAAATTGAGCAAGCGGTCACAACGATGATACAGCCTAGGGTAATCATGTTATACCGCATTCGTAGCGATTCTTTTCTTTGCTGCCTAATTTTTTCCTCACTCAAGGTCGCGATTTCCATAACCAAATATTGTTGTTTTCTTATTCTCGAAATCACAACGATGTAACAGCATGCAATCAACGATACGAAAATGGCGTTCGGAACATCTACAAACAGGAGAAAGCTTTTTTGTGTGTTATATAGTGGATCGCATGGTAAGGGTACACGTGTTCTCAGTAGTTCTAACACACAACGGAATAAGACGTACACGTGTACAAATAGAAATCCTAGTCCTATAGCAATGTTGCTTGTCAAAGCACTTAAAACTCTTTTTGGTGTTGTAAAGGTAGCATTTAGACGATGGAGACACATGCAACATGTCATCAATAGGGAACATAGGATTGCAGCAGGAGAGAGATGTACCATGACTATACAATGGTATTGGTGCGGACCATCAATGCTGAGTTCATTAATATTCATTGTAATGACCATCCAAACATACTCAATCATCAAACAGGCATCAGTAATGATCAGATAAAAAGCCAATCGAAAAAATTTGTTCTTCGCTAATTTTGCTGTTTTCGCTAAAGTCACTGCTGCCAAAACATGAATTCCAAATAATATTACACATAATGCTACAATAAATACCCACTTCATCTTGAAAAGGTAAATTAATGAAATAGCATAGATCAGGTTTCAATCTTATAAAACCCAGGTAATTATTGATCATAATTTAAAAGGCCAATCATATCGGAGATAAGATTTGACGTAAGCATTAAATAAAGTATATCGTATTTTCATCTTTACTTAAGTAAGTCTCTATTTATCTAATTAGGTGAGTATTGTTCACAAGACTGATCTCTACTAATTCGCTAATGCTAAGTATCAAAGTTATTTATTTCAATAGTGACGGTACTTCAAATTATTTTTATACACTATGTACATAATGTGAATAGGAAATGTTGAAATATGTGCGTACAAGAAGTGACTAAAATTTTGCTATTAGAGATAAAGTATTGAATTCAGTCATTAATGTTAGATGTTCTTTACATCATCAGCTCTCTAAGAATGTTTTGAATTGTGCACAATTTCGACAAATCTCTTTCAGTGAGAGGTTTTGCTAGCTATGGGGTCAGGTTCAGTTGATCATTGTCTACATAAAAAATGCCTGTATCAAGTATGACAGTTATTATCCATTCGTTTGCTATTTTTGAGCTTTTGATTTTGGTATTTGATTACGGACTTTCTGTTTTGAATTTTCCTCAGAGTTCAGTATTTTTGTGATTTTTTATTTTATACATTATTAGATGGAAACATAGAATGATTATGTTAACATATACAGACAATTTATACAAATGAAAACTCAAAATACGATGAAGATAATTAAGGATACAGGAAATAGATTTTTATGAAAATTAAAATATAGAAATGTATGCATAATCCAGAAGCATTATTTTAACTAACAGAGCAATACAAGTAATATGATAAGCTTCCAGGTTTCTTTGTTGAACTTGATTATTGTCTATCTAAACGGAAATTGGAGCACACACTTTATAATCTTTATATCCTTTTTATTCTTTATATTTCTTTGCTTTTGTCAAGATTTATAAAATCTTCTATTTCTTAACCTTCAAATAAGTAGTGAAGGCAGCCAGCGAAACAGAATTGAGAACTGAATTTTTAACATTTATTTATTGTTTTGTTATGAAAGTCTTTGATTGTGCGTGAGTGCCTTTTTTAGGATACATAAATGTACTTTATATTGCACTGGTAAAAACTTTGTGGATGAAGTACCAATTACGTAACATATAAATACAAGAGTATGCATGATACACAAAAAAACATTGTAAAAGCGTTTTCTGTCCAATTTGCTCGTCCAACCCATCGTCAACAGACACGTTCACAGTATAAAAGCTGATAGCAGAGTGCATTAATAGTCAGTCAAGTAAAAACTGACACGACAAATATTGTCTTTATTAGTTGAATGCTCCATTTACAGCTTCATGATGAATGTTCGAATTTTGACATGATATATTGCAAAAGTACTAGGAATTGTATTTGTACACAGTTCGTAGTATTGTCATGTACGTATGAGCTTTTAAGACTACCGTAATAAAATCACAAGAAGACTTTTCAAAGAGAAAACTTTTGAGTATAAAAAGATTCACAATATATACAAACACTCACAACGAATAACTCAGGACCATTTAGTGGTGTTTATGACTTATACACTATATATGGTTAAAACCGATAATATAAACAGGTATATAAAAGGATAAAGTGTTTTTGAATTGTGTTCGTGTTCATTATAGGTTAATTTCAATATGAGTATTTAGGCGAAATTTTGGTAATGCTGTTACACATTTTACCTGCGAATGCCTGTGTCATATTTTTCTGGAAAGACATTTGTACAGCATGGATCCTGTATTGAGGTAATAGCGCTGGTTTGATAATTTTTGTTGTCCAACTTTTAATAACGTCATTATCGATGTTGTGTAACATAAATTAAATAACATGTGTTCAAAGGGGTATTACTAGAACTTAACTTTGTAAATACAGATTTTGAAACCGGAATCGTAGCGAAATTTAGTCATTGTTGATATCACAAAAAATGGTGAAGCACGGGAAAGCATTGTGAGACGACACCGAAAAGGCTATCATAAGTTTAATTGAATTGGCTCTCGAGCACGCAGTGTTGAGAAAAGCTAGAGAAAAACTAAATCCACAATTTCGAGGCTTTTGACGCGTTGGCGGATGCGTGGTTATACGAAAAATGTGCCTCGAAGCGAAACGGACAGAAAACACTATGTCACGGATTGTGAAAACGTCTCGCAGTTCAACCCTAAAGGATATCACAAAGGACTTAACACTCGTACACCTGCAAAAGTATCCAGACGAAAATTGCATAAATTAGGTAACACCAGACGACCCTTCTCCATGGTCAGTGCAATGAGAGCACCATATAATAGGAGGAAATCATACAAATATAGTTAAAAAGGCCCTTGATAATAGATACACAATTTGACTGGGTTTGAGTATTATAGTAAGTTTATTGTCCCTCTATTCCACGAGTATCCTGTCAATATCTGTTTTATCATACCGAAAGAGACAACAGACAATAAATGTTGGGACTAAATCAACTATCGTCACATAAAAAGCAGAAACACAACCATTCTGCTTTACGTTTGATATTCTGAATGCTAAGGCTACTTCCCGCACTGCCGTCAACATTAGATACAATAGGTACAACGTGAAGTCATTACTCTTGCGTCAAAATAGTGTATTCTTTATTTATTTATTTTAATCGTTTAATGAAAGCAGGGAAGGAAATTCTTTTTTCTGCACAGAATATCTTATAATTGTACAAATATTGATAATGTGACAGTACAATAACCTGAACATTTTTATTAAACATTTACACATAAACCGTTAATATTATTTCATTTTATTTTTTAAATCGGTTTTCATTGGTAAAAAACACGGACATAGCGACATTCGTGATCTTCTTATTCCTAAACTCATTTTCCTATAAGAATTTGTATGATCCAATTAGTGCGTAATTTTTGGTTTGACGTGTAGATTTGATTTCACACCTGCTGTTTCGCTGTAATTTCTTTAGCTTATGAATTAGTGTATAATTGATATTCATTTTTAGGTAGGACCATGATAATGATAATAACTAATTTGTTTCCGCAAATCGTATATACCTCCTATTTACAAAATGCATTATATTTACAATAATTATGGCGTAAAGTACATGTATATCCATGTTCACCTTTATATGTATATTTAGTTCTTATCACGTATCAAGTGTTATCAAGCAACAGGAAATACTGCCATTAGAACATGTATAATTGTGATTTATAAATTGGATGTAATATTAATTTGTATTATGATCAGAAATAAAGGGATAAGTGAAAAAGCTTTGGTGATTATGATCACTGTATCACATGAAAGTCTCATTCACATATAATATATAACCTGTGTTATCCGACACACTGGTGGACCAGAAAAAAATGTTGGATTAAGCAGGGTATCCGAATACTCATTTTTTTCTGCAAGGATAGACATATTTTGGGACCGTGTCCATGTGTCTGTTAAGGCAGTTTGTTGGAATACTCAGGTGTCGGATTATGCAGGTTACGCTGTATTAACAAAATGAATGATATAAAATAATGTATATTTATATTCGCCAAAACCCCTAAAAAAGTTATATTAAGTACACTTCCATTTCAATTAGAATATATATAATCTTTCAATTTAAAATTGTCATGTTGTATTATATGTTTTGACTCTTTACAGTAGGAAGGAAAACAAAAAAAAAATAGCCAGGAACAATGATTCTAATAAAATATTCAGGACACAATCTGAGTGTCGGTATGAGAAAAAAAAAGCCTATTGTACATGTTCTTGATACCACATATTAGTTGATGTTGATTTCAGGCGACAAGGACAATTGTTGTAAAAACCAAAAACTCAGCATTTATGATTCATTTATACAGAATTTAACTGATAAATAGTATCATTCGTATCATTGAAGTATTGCACCTAAACAACGAACTTAACTGACTTTAAAACAGATAACAATTAAAAAAAAAACGAAAAAAAAATGAAAAAAAACTATTTCACAAAACACTGCATAGCAAACTTAAGATGAGCAACATGAACCCCACCAGACACAGGAAGATAGCAGGTGCCCCGGAGGGTTTACAAAGTCCTGCTCAACAAGTGGCTCCAGTTTCAAATTGTAGTTTTTTTAATTGATTGTCTCCGTTCAATTGAACAAATATCTCTTTAATAGATAGTTAAGGAGTGTTATAATGAACACAAATACAGTAAGGGTCCTCTTACAAATAAGTTTGAGCCATCTTAGCGAAACTAAATACAGTAACTAGAATAGAATGTATATCACTTTTATTTTCCCACCATTTATTTGCTATTGCGTTCCTAAAGCTAAGTATGGGCATCGGTAATCGAGTGGTCTAAGTAGTTACTATTGTAATTACTAGCCTGTTACCACTAAGGTTGTGAGTTCGATCAATGCTCGTGCGGGTGCAATCTTAATTGACTAGGATTGTCAGTTTTACTTTCGACGGTCGGTAGTTTTCTCCAGGCACTCCGGCTTCCTCCATCAATAAAAGCTGGCCCCCATGAAAAAGCCCAAAAGCGGTGCTTTAAAGTGGCTTTAAAACCGTTAATTATAAAAAATCCAAATTCTAAAGCTTAGTTAGGGAACCAAGTTGTACTAACAGACTAAAGACTCTTATATTGAATACACTAAATACGGATGAGCCAGCCTGGGGTAATAATACAGAAAAGTATTTCAGACTATAATTCAAATCTGTCAGCATTATGAAGGTAGCAAGTATTTGATTACTATCTTTTCTGCTCTTTGGTTGGACTGTTGTCTCGTTGACACATTCTCCATTTCAATTCTCAATTTCATTGTGCAGTTGGATGAATGATGATTTATGAACAAGAACATCATTTTTGTTTTATTAATGGATTTTTTTTTCATTTGATATACACTTATTTCTCTAAAGTGCCGATTGAATTAAATATCGGATGAAATGAGCATCCAAAACATAAAATGACATTCTATACATTGTTTGACAGTTTGATTTAGGGTTTGTAAACAGGGAAATGGTGTTTGATGGATTTCCAAAAGACACTGTCATTTATTCGCCAGGGAATATATATTACAAATATTTCTAAATGAAGAGTTTCCTTTAATATCTGACAAAAACACACTAGTGTTTGCGTAATTGTTCGGTTATTGGTTCGTTTTTCCCCTGAACGAGCTTGTATAAAAAACAAATGAGTGTATTAATAGAGCAGCTGTATACAAGAGACTGAATATACCAAAATGATATCTTAATGGAACACAGTCGATGCATCGTAAACGAAAAACAAAAACAAAAAAAACAATGGCAGACAGAGTAAAAACACACCATAGTAAACTAAATATTCAAAACACGAATTACGACAAAAGACCTTTGTGATTTCATATGCTCCACATCTGACGTCCATCTTTTATTCTTTCTTTTTTTTTAAAGTTTCTAGACAATATATCAATTAGGCAACACACGTGGTCGGACTGGGAATTAATTCCTCTAACATTTCTTATCTAACCGTAAGACTTGACCAAAGTTATTAATAATCGGTCATGCATATTCTCGTAGAAATTAACCGAATATGAAACCAATTCCCAAGACAAAGGAAAAATAAGACTGTTTCACGTAAATACACAGTAAGCATAGTAAGATGCAATTTTGATTTTAGAAACTTCATCGTTAGTTATGATTATTTTCTAGGGAAATATGTATGTGCTCCTTAAATGTGAAGGATCAAACTCGGTCTAGATGGACCATAAGAGATTACAAATTTCGTTCACTACTTCGAATGATACATCAAGAATTTTTTTAAGAGGGAGTGAAGGCATAAATGTTTGATCATTTAATTTCAAAACATATTTTACAATATACTTGCAAGTATTTTTCCACTGGTTTGTTTCATGTGTTTCTAAGGTGTGTATGCAAATCGTACAACAGCTTAACATATCCAGAAATCAACGCCACTTTGCTTATTTGAATATTATACTAAAGAAATTGGATACGGGTCACGGAAATTACATTAAAATGATAGGGAATTTTGAAAAAATGTCTGTTTTAATTTTAATTTAAGTGATAGACAGGTTGCCGGGGCAGAAAATGAATATACACAACAATATACACCATTTAAACGAAACATCATGACTGTTGTTGCAAAAATACAGGTTCCTGAGCTATTTTAAAAATCGAAGCGAGAGGCCTTTAACATTGCAGTGTAAAATACAGGCTAAAATGGCTGAAACGTCAAATTTGCAAACTTCGTGTTGAAAATTGGCTTACAAGGTCATTACAAAAACAGGTTGCCGGGGTGGAATATGAAACTTGAATTTCCAAAGAATAAGCAAGTCCAAACCTTGTATGTGTAGTCGTTGAACTCTAGGTTCCCACGTAAAATTAAAATGTCACTATTTCAAGAAGAATAAACTCACGAAAGCACAAAAAATTCACTAAATTCGCGTTCATTGTTTTGATTTTGACCGCCTGACAACTTTACGGAAATATCAAAGTGATTGTAAATAAGGACTCCGTGACGGGCAACTTATAATATCCGTGTTTTAAAGATTTTAATGATATCAAGCCTATCAAGCCAGTCCAGTTCAAAGTACTATCACGTGGTACAATTCTCATTTACATATTATGAATATTAATTAGCAAAACCACTACTAATTTCTGGCTATGATCGAAACATGTCGCATATTCAGTTTAAAGTTTCGATCAAATTAAAAGATACAAAACAGTTTGCCTTATTGTAAAATGAGAAATAACATGTTTTAATGTAAAGGAGCACTGCTTAGGTTTGTATTAAGCTTTGTTCTGTGTCCATATGTGTATTACTTTAAGGACTGTCGAAGTGTTCTGATATTTGTGAAGTACTCTGTGCCTTTATTATAGATTGTTATAGATTTTATTATTGTGCTATTGTTTAGTCAATGATCATTTTTAAGTGTAATAGTATTTTTGACTTAATTACTCCATAGGAAATAAATTTTTATTTGAAGTATGTAGATATAATTAGAGTTATAAAAAATGAAAAATAAGTATACATTTAACAGGGGATTGCCTTAACATGTAATAAACCGTAGAACAGTACGGAATGCTGGTCTTGAAAAGAATGATAAATATTCGTCGGTTAAGCCTTTCTTCTTGTTTTTATCAGTAAAATTCACATTGGTTAAATAAGACCAGTCTATCTATAGACAGGAGTTTTGGGATAAACTCATAAATGAGGTGTCCAGTTATTTGTCCCATAACTCACACTCAGCTCTTTTGGATATGCGTTTGGTGACACTGATATGTGATTATAATTCAATAATAAATATATAGGCAATCATCCTTACCACACACATCTTCAAATAGACTGTCCTTATGCAAATTAAAACATAAGCTCCACCCGATCAATTGAAATAACATTGGCAATAGGGGTATAGAAATAAACAAAGAAATACATGCATTAGAGTGTATTTGCGTGAACATTTTTGAATAATTTCCAACGTCCCATCAAGGGCTAGTGATGCCCTAACTGTTAGGAGTTTGTAAAACGGGTATCCTCTTCCTTGGTTCGATTGTAGTTGTGATAGCACGCCAGCTGGACTTAATGTTTTAACAGTCAGCTATACATTTACTTTTTCTACTTGTCTGTACTAAGTCAGGAATATGACAGTTGGTTTCCATTCGTCTGATGTGTTTACGCTTCTGATTTTCACATTTGATTAGTGACGTTTCGTTTTGAATTTTCCTCGGAGTTTAGTATTTTTTTGTGATTTTACTTTTTAGTACAACCAATCTTAAAGGGACACTAGTTACGAGATGTATTAAAAAATATAATATATTTTTTTTTGCTCAATCAATAATGAAAGGCAAATACTGAAAAAATAATTAGCTTTTAGCAGCCAGTATGGTGTAATTTTGTTAACATTAGCTAACAAATATTAATTATGAATTATTCACTTGCAAGTGAATAATTCGACCTCATTGAATCATATTCATGTGCACCTCAATTTTACCCCTTAGCGTCAGACTGATAACACGTGAATTGTATGTGTAAATTTAATTAAAGGAAAAGTATGTCAACATTGAAAGTGAAACAAAGATGAATAATTTGATTGACTCATTCGATCCACCAACATTCATTCTAAATCAGGTGAAAACGATGATAAACCTTTATTTTTCATCTATTATATGAAATTAAATAGACCTAGAATAATCGAACAGCACGAGTTTGCCTAATCTTTTTATATCTATATTCATGTTCACATCTCTTATATGGTCATTGATGACTTTAGAGAGGTCAACTTGATAATTTATTAAATGGCGTCTGGACTAAAATACACAAGAAAAGAAGCTACGTATTTTCATCCTTGTACCCTGTTTATTATCTAATTTAGACTTTTGATAGTTTTGATAAATGTTTTACATTGTTATAAATAAAATATGAGAATTTGATTAAAATCGGTGAACAAGAATTTAATGTTCTGACCACCACCTACCTGGTTCACAATTTTTGTTATACAGTACTGCATAGTTTTGATATTGTGTATCACTGCGATAATGAATTAATTCATTTGATATGGTAATTTCTAGTATTTCATATCATTTATAATTTGTCTTAGGCTTATTTGATTTCAGTTTTCTCAAATGACGAAAATTAAGCATATACAATACAATTTACATAATAATAAATAAACAGGTATTGTTTAAATAAAATTCACATTAATTACTAATCGAAATGAATACTTTTGTCATGAAAAACATATTAGTCGCTAGTTTTTTTATAATGTCTAAGTTTTGTTAAATATTTAACACACGATTTATAATATTAAGTAACACCTGTATTTGTTCATTAAACGTGTTAACAGAACAAACCTGTACACCATCGTTTATAGTGTTTGTCAAAGATAAATAATTAGCTACAGATCGCGCCCTCCAAGTTTGACAGATTGAAACATCACGAAAGCTTGTGCAATTGGTTGTGAAAATGTAATTATTTGGCATTGTTAATTAACTAATTGTCATTGCATATGAATGGTGAAAACATATATCATACCAAATAGAGAAACCCTTTATGCTCAACCCTGAGAATCAGCACAAACAATCGTCAATTATGAAACTATGAAATAGAAATAGGAATAGGAAGATGTGGTATGTGTGTCAATAAAGCAACTCTCCATCCAAGTAACAATATTAAGTAAACCATTATAGGTCAAGGTACGGCCTTTAACACGGAGATTTGCCTCAGTTCATTGTTAGTACATGTAGCAGCGATCAGTAACAAGATATCAGATACGACTAATATCAACAAGGTCTCTAGCTTTGGAGAAGATTTAGTAAAACGTATCCGATATACTGTGATGAGTGTTTAAAATGAGTTATGTTTTGTTTGTGGTTTGTTTTACCGGTACAATATCTGTATTGCATATTTGCTGAATCAAATTGTCTTTTTCATTTTTAGCCATGGCGTTGTCAGTTTGTTTTAGATTTATGAGTTTGACTGTCCCTTTGGTATCTTTCGTCCCTCTTCTTTTACTAAGTTTACAGCTTATTACTTATTATTAATTGATTTCACAAATATATATAAAACATATTGTGAATACACATACAGACCTTTTGTTTTTCTTCTTTTTTTTTTTTTTGGTACGTAATTTTCCGGAATCCTCTCCGTTATCGATTTGATCATATATAAGTTTGGTGATGTATAACGGTTTGATTAGATAAGTTATTACCAGTCAACGAATGTGTGTTGCCTAATTGCGTGATATATCGTTCTGGTGCATATGAAATCACACAGGTTTTTGGTTGTGTTTTTATTTTCCAATGTCTAGATTTTCATGGTTTGTAAACTTCTGCCGTATGATCATTTATCGTTTTGTTTGCCTTGACATTGAATGTGTGTAAAGGACTTGTGAGTTTGAATATCCCTTAGGTATTTTTTGCTGTTATTGTAATAAACTTATTTATGCAAGCTCTTTCAGCAGGGAAATCGAAACAGTAAATAAACTCTTCTGCAAACACTGTAATATCTTATAATTTGTTAAAATTAATTCTTTCATTTTCCTGTTAAAAAATTTATCTATTTTAAACAACCTAAATCAAACTGGTCCAATCAATATACGGAGAGTAATTTCATAATTTGGAACCATCTTCCGACATTGTTTGCTGTCAACACTCATGAGAAATACGTGAATATCTACTGAAAATACACCATTATTAAAACGTAACTGTACAAAACCTTTTACATAATAAGTCATCATTCTTATAAGAATTTATATAAATAGGGTCATACATTGTAATTACTCTTTAAATCAAACATTTGTTGTGCTGACATGAATTGTCATTGATATGGTTATATTTATAAATTTACTGTTTCCAAATTTTCATTTTTTTTAAATACTAAGGCTTTTCTACCTTAGGCATAGATTACCTTAGCTGTATTTGGCAAAACTTTTTGAAATTGTGGTCCTCAATGCTCTTCAATTTCGTACTTTATTTGGCATTTTTAACTTTTTTGGATTCGAGCGTCACTGATGAGTCTTATGTAGACGAAGCGCGCGTCTGGGGTACTAAATTATAATCCTGTCACCTTTGATAACTATTCATAATTTGGAACCATCTTGCAACATTGTTTGCTGTCAACACTCATGAGAAATACAAGAATATCTACTGAAAATACACAATTATTAAAATGAAAATGTACAAAACCTTATACATACTAAGTCATCATTCTTATAAGAATTTATATAAATAGGGTCATACATTGTGATACTTTTTAAATCAAACATTCTATAAATAATGCATGGTACATTTGCTGTTATACTTGTAACAGACTAACAGCTTACGATTTCGAAATCATTGTTTACATTTGCTACATGTATAATTTTAAGGAAAAAATAAGTTGTTAATTTATAAACTATTTCTTTATGTTCGTATTTTATAAGTCTTACTATTATATGAAATCTCAATTAGTTATTCTGTAATGTATAGAAAAAGAAAGTCATAATACACACGTTATAAGAGCGATAACTCTACTTATATGTGCATGAATCATTCCATAGTAGAATCAACGAAACAGTTAGCTGCGGCATTAATCAACTCATAATTCATGTAATTATAAAATATGTTTTACTACACGATTTCAATTATGTTAACCAGTCTGCAATCAATTTTCAAAATACTACGAAATTTAGAAATAATTGTTAACTAGTCATGAATACAGAAAATAGCACACACAATTTAATTATTGTATAAAAATAACAGTACATTCAAAAGGTTCAAATTTTAAAATTTCATCTTTGGTCTATTGTTGAAGTAAGAGGATATGCTCGATAGATGGTTAATAATTTTGTTGATCCACAGAAGGGAGATAAAAGTAGCCAATTACCAGTCACGTAGGTGTTTGGTTTGGTTTGTGTTTTTCAATATCTAGTTGGACGTTGTTATTTTTATACTGTCTGTCGTTAGATCGTTTTTCGTTTTGTTTGCCTTGACATTGAAGGTGTGCATTTGAATGTTTTTAAAAAAAATTTGAATATCAATTTTAAATTTTCGCCTCTATTTAACAGCTGTTCTAGTAATAATCCTATCTGTTATTTAAGCAAGTATTTTTAGGAGGAAAATGGAATCTGTTGATAAGTATATCTGTAAACATTGGTATGTCTTGTCATTTATCGAAATTACGAAAAACATATGAAAAATATTGTTGGATTTTATAACATATAAATTAAAGAAACATGGCAACCTGTTAAACGTATATGTTGCTTATTGATACAAATGAACATTCAAATAAACAATGCAATGCTTTTTATTGATTACATAATACTTGCAATAATTGTGTTGGTCTGAATATATTTTGTTACAATGTAACACTTTTGTCCTTAATCCATCACCCTACTATTTCACAAGCAGTTTGCCGCCTTGTATGCCGTTTGGATGATAAATCAATCTATGTTATTATCAGTATTAGAAGTATTGTAACTACTGGATAACTAGCCTCTCAATACCCAAGTTGTGAGTATTAATCCCGCTCTTGAAAAGAACTTACTACAACAAATTTTCACAATATCGTCGAAAGTAACGTAAATACAAGTCAATCAAGCAATAATGTATTTACTAAATATGCATACAATGACATTGTACGATTATATAACAACAATAAACAATTCACGATTGGACACTTTTTTGTTTACTCGTTTTTGAAACTACAGAGTCATGTGGACAACAATACAAACTCATATATTGCATTGTCAAATAGTTGAGCAAAACAAAAAATGAAAGTGAATGTAATGATTCAGCTTTACATGAATACATACACTAAATAAATATATTGGAATTTATTAAGAACATAGACATACAGACAACGGGAATGTAGTCGATGTACCCAATCCAAGGGCATACACGTTATCCTGCAATAAGTAACAAAATAGGTAAGTTAATTATTTGGATGAACTATTCTTAAAAGCATAATATATCTTTGACAAAATGTACGTCATTTTTATCATTTGATACATAGATGATTCCGAGCTGTTTCCGTAACTGCTTCCTTTAAATGACAGGGAACGACAAAAATAAAGGTATAATATAGATAATACTGAATAAATAACAATACAATAAAAAATGTCAATTAAAGTAATAAATGTTTAAGTATCACTTTAATTTTCATGAACAAAATTGACGGAATGTGAACCATATTGATTTACGTATGTTACAAAGGAGCTGAAATAAAAAAAATCCTCGGGGGGGAGGGGTGGGGGGGGGGGGTGTGGGGGGGAGGTGAAAGGAATTAGAAGTTGCACTTTGATTTATACCCTGTAATATTTATCATAACAATTCAGTGTTCAAGTCCATGATTAACTAAAATCCTTTAAAACATGAAAGACAGTTTTAACGCCCTTAAAATATAACTCCTATTAATAGAAGTGTTGCAAAACGGAAGTGTTGGGTAGTCTGTTAAATAGCACTGTTAAGATAATAGTGTCTGTTAAACACAGTTGAACTTTGAAAGGAAAGTATATATTTAACTGTGAAAAAATAATAGATATCCACAACCAAAGTAATACATAAACTACACAGCAACATACTAATTAAATTTATGAAGGTCCGTAGGTGCATTACCTCATTAAACTGCTGGACTAGGATCGTTTGTGATTTTGAAGTTAAAGATATGATTATGATGTTATATCTAAGTGGATTGATAATGAGTAGTTGAAAAAAAATCTTTTAAAACCGAAAAGAAAAAAATAGCAAATCAAAATGTAATTCAGCACCACAAAGCTCTTTAAAAAATATACAAAAAAAAAATGGAAATGTATGTAGATTGCTTAATTGATTATTAACAAAATGTATTCATAATCAAAATATCAGCTTTATATATATAAATGAAATGATTTGTCCATTTGTTGCTTTACAGTATAAGACTGTATAAAAGATGACACAGAAATAATAGAAAATGAAGATTACTGAAATATGTGATTGGAATGAATAACGATTTGAATTGTCATTTAAAATCAAGTCATCTATTATAAATAAAAATCAAAATAGCAATCATAGTAAAAGTGGGGGTTATAATGCGAAATAGTGTTATGCCAGGTGCAGTTTTAATTACCCAACCTTCCTCAACGTTGTACTAGTACTAAAATCATACCCACTCACCTTATTCGGTCTTATCGTTTGCATTTATTACAAAAGATATAAAACTAAACAAACAACAATTACAAACAAAACCACCTTTACAAACGATAGCGAAACACTATTTTATCATCGTGAAGGCATAGCTGACAATACGCGAAAATCAATTTCAATATCGTTTCTTCGTAAGATTATGTCACATCAAAAGAGAAAAAAAAAACTGCACTTTTGCGAAACTTTTGGTAAGTGTAATATACAGTGCACGTCTAACATACAGGTGATTGATTTTGTCAAAACACATTTATATTGATTATATAACTATATTCATTGACAACGAAATGCGGAGGTAATTTATAGTGGTCTCGAAAAGGCTGTGTTTTCGAAAATCAATTCTTCCCCGCTAAGGCAGGGCTGAGTTTTTGTTTATAATAAGACTTAGTCACAATTATTAACATCACATTCATGTATAATAGTAACCATTACATCGAATGCAAAATCGTTTCATTTAAACCGAAATCAGTTAAAAATTAACAAAATAACTACAAAAATAATGAAAAAGTTCCAAACAAATTCAAAATTAACACATCAAATTATTTAAAGTTCAAACTGTGTTCCCTTACTTGAAAAGTATACAGGAGGCAACTTTGATTGTTAACTTTTTACATACATAGGTCTATGATTTTAAATGCAAAGATATAGTACATCAACAACAATGTAAATTGCTTTGTCGGATCTGTCTCAATTGGTCATGTGACTCATGTCTAAAGTTAAAAGAATTGACACACACTCACACATAAACAATGCAAATTCATGCAGCTGGAAAGAATGTCATTTATAATCAAGTCGCTCATTGATCCATCTTACTTACAAAACTATAGAACTTTATAAATATATAGTTTTGTACAAGAAATTGCAATGCAACCAAACTGACCAATTGAAAACCGTTTTATAATGTTGGTTGTACAATGCATTACATTTTTTTTTCACAGGAAAACACACATTACCCATGTTAACGTTACAATTTTCACTGCAGATTGTTGCATTTAGTTTTTGTCATGGCAATGTCAACTGTTCTTTAATTGATGAAATGTTGATGTCTAATTGATATTTTCCGCCTCTTTTAAAGGTTTTTTTTACATATACTTGGTTTTGTTTCGGACTATGTTTTAATTTGGCAATACTATAGTCAATTCGTTTTCCTAAAAATAATACGTATTCTCTATAGTCGGTGCTTTTCTAGAGGGCTATTCAGAATAGTGTATCGATTCTAAAGCAATCATTTTATGACAACATCCTTTCTATCAAAATAAACCTACATTAAGAATAGTCCAAGTCAGTCCAACAAGATCAAAATTATAGCATCATTTGCACAACTCTGACATGAATACAATTTGGTGATTCAACAGAGTTCAATCCACAAAGAAGAACCAATCCGTCCAATCCATCTAATCATCCAATGACTAATTCTACAAGTTTCGATAGATTTACGTTAAGTGATCTTAACTGGGCAATAAATGACGAATCGAAGACAATTACAGGCAACAGTACTTTTTGTAGTCTACCGGTATCTAAAATTCATAAATCGTTTGAGAAAAAAGCAATCTGGGTTACAAACCAAAATCGAAGGAAACAAATCAATTATAAGAGGAAATCAAATAAACAACAGGAACAACAGAAACAACAAAATGAAATAAAATCAAACGCCGATACACATATGAACGAACTATTTGATAACAACTGTCAAATTTTTGACATGACATTTAAAGTACAAATGGTGGGTTGAGCCTTGTTTTATAGCATTCAAAACATCCTGCTTAATGACAAGGTTCAAAAATGAGGTTGAAACACTACGTGACAGAAAAACAACACTAACACACGTTAGCACATTTATAACAGAAAACGCACAAAAATTATGAAATAATCGACACAAAATGCAAACCTCAGAACAACAAACATAGTCCATAAACAACAAACACGACAAGCTATCAAAAAAATGACACGTTTACGGTAAAGATACGGATCTATTTCAGAGATATAAAAACATGTTAAAAAACACTCATTAAACTTTTCAAATACTGATGGATATTCGTCTGTTTGACCTTTTTTTCATTGTTGTAAACTGGAATAAAATTGTTACTAATTACAGTTTGCGAAAGTTTAAATTTTGTGAAACTTGCAGGATTTTCTGACTTAAAAAAAAGGACCGTAGCTGAGTAGTTGGCGAAACCATTAGGAATGTTGGTCCTTTACTCTCTAAAATTAGTACTTGTTTGTCTTTTGTTTTAACATGTTTTTATTCAACTGTCATTTGTAGACGATACACGCGTCTGTTATACAAATTGATGACCTTATATATTAGGCGAGTGTAATATTTAAAAAAGACTTCTAGTTATAGATATTAATGCACCCACCTAACATACGGCTAATTTCTTTTTTAATTGAAAGAATAATGATTAAATTTGATTTTTGCCTGGCATGTTTATCAAGCAAAGGAAATTAGGCGTATCTCTTCTTTTATGCATTATATTTAAATGAATTAGATTCTTATAATATTGAAAAACAATATTTACAATTGTAAGTCCGCATACATTTGCATTCCTTCTAAATATTAGACAATTTATACGAATATTTTCATAATTCTGACCTTTTCGGATAACAATTTAATTTTTATGAAATGTTTTTGGAATCTATCCGTTTTAGAACACACCAAATTACTCGTCTTTTTTTCAAGATCAAGACTATATCTCAACATTTCTTAAAATCACGAATTTCTATTATTTTATAATGATGGGTAGGATTACTATAGTTTCCGGAATTCCTTATCTACGTCGTTATCGGGTTTTGACTGAACATGTTAGTCGATTTCCGTGTACATAATAGTGCTAGTAAAGTACAATACACCATCTTTAAACGGTTCTATTTCTATCTTTAACTTCAGTGTAGCTTAAATAGATATAAAATAGTCCGAAATGAAGATCAAATCAAACTAAAACAGTGTTTTTGAGTTCTGTCGAATTCACCCCTTTCAAAATGCGGAGTCTTATCGGAAAATTGTAGAAAATCTTCCGAGTCGTGTCGAATTTCCACAGTCCAGTTAAAATGAAATCTTACATATGCTAAAATGAAAAACTATCGATTGATTGGCACAGATGCATAGTCTGTCAGGTATATACTACATAGAAACTATGTAGTTCAACACTTAAATGAAGATACAGTTGTATTGCCGCAGGGAATAACCGAAAGACGAAGTTTACCGAAGTATGAAAAATAAACATGAAAACATCTCATTTGAAAGTACAAAATATCATAAGAGTTGCTAAAAATATTTCACAAGTAAGCACAACTTATAATCTTCTGTTTTGTCTGTACAAAGACAATTACCAATTTTACTGAGGCAGTAGATCTACAACTCGTTCTGATTTGTCTGTTTGTATATTTTGCCAATGTATAAAGCCTATAAGCAAGTTACACAACTTCATAAGGTATCCTCTAAGGAGTAAACTTTAGCCGTATTGAGTGTTGCTACACATATCTCCTACACTTATCTGATTTACAAATAACTCACGAGAATTTTACTAGTAAAGCTTTATACCATCAAGCTTGCATCACTAAATATTTACTACAAAATTTGAAATCAGAAGTAAAGAGATGTTTAATTCTGAACATGAAGCAGCTTTTCTAACGTTGTGACGATTAAAGTGACTTTACTGTACACAAGAAAGAATTCCTGTCAACAACTTTACTTGATAATTAAAACGGACTTAATTTCTGCCCGAGTATTACCGCCGAGAAAACTACACAACATATAATCTTCAGCAAAAACTAAAATTATACTTTAATCAATTTATAGTTAAACGAATACAGCCTCAATAAGGCCAAGGTACGTTCACTTTTGTATACAGTAGTTTTATAAAGTTGTCAGATGCCTTAAAGACGGAAAATTAACCGTTTAAAATGACTGTGGTATACAGTCTGTCAAATTTAAAGAGCTGAGCAGTGACTGCAAAACTAGTTGTAAATACTTTATGCAGCTACTAGTATTTTACGGAAGCAGATATGTAAAGTTGTAATCCGATCAGATGAATATCCATTATCTAAAGACATTTTACTGGATCATATAATTGAAATTATGCCATCTGCTGCAAAAACATTTCTGTATTGTCTTTTGGATGATGGCGTATACGTGGCAGTTTATGAGGAGTACGATATACCTTTTGACAAATTTCTAAGAAGTATGGCTTTAGCAGAATGTATATTATCTATAAAAAGACATTTTATTTACTCCTTTTCATTTAGGTTTATCATGACAAATGCACCGTATATATGGGCACACCTTTGACAAGTTTGGCTGATCATGAGATTGAAGATGGGGCATACGTTCTACATGGTATTATTTCTTCTTCTGGGGGCCAAACCTTATCCAAGACAATGTCGTCCTAACTACAGAAACAATTTAAGTTCTCCGTATGACTTTGGTTGGCTAAAAGGCAACATCGGTCCGATGCCAATTATATTTACTGGTATGATGTCATCCGACTTTCTACAAGGTTTGAACTGTTCACGCAGAGGTATAGGTATAGTGGGAGGGTTAAAATCTTATTAAAAAAAATTAAAAACTTGTTTAACCCCGCCGCATTTTTGCGCTTGTCCCAAGTCAGGAGCATCTGGCCTTTGTTAGTCTTTTATGATTTATGATTTCAATTTCCTGTGTATATTTCCGAGTTTAGTATGACGTCCATTATCACTTCAAACTAGTATACATTTTTGTTAAGGGGTCAGCTGAAGAAGGCCTCCGGGTGTAGGAGTTTTTCGCTGCCTTGATGACCCATTGGTGGTCTTTGGTCGTTGTCTAAAATTGAGAATGGAAATGGGGAATGTGTCAAAGAGACAACAACCCGACCAAATAAAAAAAAAACAACAGCAGAGGGTCACCAACAGGTCTTCAATGTAGCGAGAAATTCCCGCACCCGGAGGCGTCCTTCAGCTGGCCCCTAAACAAATATATACTAGTCCAGTGAAAATGAACGCCATACTAATTTCCAAATTGTACACAAGAAACTAAAATTAAAATAATACAAGACTAACAAATGCCAGACGCTCCTGACTTGGGACAGGCGCAAAAATGCGGCGGGGTTAAACATGTTTGTGAGATCTCAACCCTCCCCCTATACCTCTAACCAATGTAGTAAAGTAAACGCATAACAATACGCACATTAAAATTCAGTTCAAGAGAAATCCGAGTCTGATGTCAGAAGATGTAACCAAAGAAAATAAACAAAATGACAATAATACATAAATAACAACAGACTACTAGCAGTTAACTGACATGCCAGCTCCAGACTTCAATTAAACTGACTGAAAGATTATGATTTCATCATATGAACATCAGGCACAATCCTTCCCGTTAGGGGTTTAGTATCATACCATCATAACATATATGAGAATAACATAACCCGTGTCATGCCAACAACTGTTATTAAAAAATAATGTGTTTAGTTTCGATGCAAAGACCTTATCAGTGACTCAATATTAACGCCAAAATATGCAATCTTTAATGACTTGACAACAGTATCGTAATTATATCCCTTCTTAATAAGTCTATTCAAAGGTTTTTGTAAGTTTCTGAGGTGAATACTGACACCTTTGTGCTTTATAAAGAATATTACCATAAAAAATTGGATGTGAAATACCTGAACGTATTAAAAGTCTGCATGTGGAGCTATATTTACGAATGATGTCTTTATACCGATGATAAAATTTAGTAAATGTTTTGACTAGTTTGTGATATCGAAAACCCTGGTGTAATAATTTTTCAGTAATACATAAATTTCTCTCGTTAAAATCTAAAACATTGTTACATACACGAGCGAATCGTACAAGTTGAGATATATAAACACCGTAAGATGGTGACAAGGGAACGTCACCATCTAAAAACGGATAATTAACGATAGGAAATGAAAAATCATCCCTTTTATCATAAATTTTAGTATTCAGCTTTCCATTAGTGATATAGATATCAAGATCGAGAAAAGGGCAGTGGTCATTGTTAGTATTAGCTTTATTTAAAGTAAGTTCAACAGGATAAATTTCATTAATATACATACTGAAGTCGTCATTATTGAGAGCCAAAATATGATCCAAATATCTAAAAGTATTATTAAATTTGTTTATCAGATGTTGTTTCGATGGGTCTTTGCTTATTTTTGTCATAAATTGTAACTCATAACAATACAAAAACAGGTCCGCAATAAGTGGTGCACAGTTAGTCCCCATTGGAATTCCGATAATCTGACGATATACGGAATCCCCAAAGCGAACAAAAATGTTATCTAGTAAAAATTCCAGGGCATATATAATGACTTGACAAATGCTTTTTGATCGGGTTGTTGTCTCTTTGACACATTCCTCATGTCCATTCTCAATTGTAAAAGCAATCTGTAGTAGATCTTAATTATGTCCGCTTTGAGAACAACCTCTGCTGTACTGATATATGCACATGCCAAGGAAGTGGTCTTCAGGTTGTATGAATATGTAGTGAAAATGAACATTGATATTCCGATATCGCAATATTCCGATACCTAAATGATCTGACATCCCATTGGTCCTTAGCTTCGATCATTTAAATATAATTAGGATAACGGAATATCAACATACGAAAGCCAAAAAAAGGTTCAGTATTTGGATAACCTTGTCATTCGTTTGAAGCGATGACACACGTAATAAACAAAGTAAGTATATTAGTGTCAAAGTAGCCGAACGTAATCACCAGCGTAATTAAAATTACAAAGTTCTTTGTAAAGTGCTATTTGATTAATGAGATATATCAAGATACGCGGCCGACCAAAGTTACATCAAACACAGTTTGACGTACAACATTGTACACTGAGTGATCATATTTGCCTTGTGATGTTTGACATCAAAATTGTCTATTTTATTTTTGTTGTTATTGGTTTTGGTAGGCGGCTCACTTAAATATTAATTGCGCCTTAAATTCATATAAATAAATATTATGTATATATACTTTCAGTCCTTACTTTATTTTTAGTATTACGTTTTGGCGAGTAATGATATGAAACTTTGACGAACATGGTTGACTAAATTACTAAGAAATATATATATGTTGAGAGAAAAAAAGCACATAACAGAAGGTACATGTAATAGGAAAATGAAAAAAATAAAGCAAATGATTGTCCCTAATGAAATGTACCTTATTAATTGATAGATATCATAAAACTGTTCAGAAATTTTATCTGGTTGTTCACCTGGTATTTCTTAATCATAAGAAATCCGATGGACAAGGTATAATTTGCAGTTGTCACTACACATAGGTAGAGATATACATATATTAATTTACAGTGATTGTATGCTTCTAAAAATAGATTAGCATCCTGTAATTATACTGAAGAGAGGAGTAGATGATCATTTATGTGCACTAAAAAGAATACTTCGTGTATTGTATCAGAGATCTCTGTTTAATTCCTACGACAAGGTAACACCTCCCGAAACGTAAGCTTATCTTTATAAGCTAGAGTTAAAGGAGGGGATAAGGTCTCTGCGCAATGCTAGGCGGTGTTGTCGTAGAAGTTGGAAATAAAAAGTACAGGTTCCAGCCCTACTCGGGGAGGAAGTTACGAACCTACTCTTACATCGTTAGGTTGATTTTCTAGGCACTTCATATATATAATATAAAATATAAATGGAGCAAAAATAGAAAAATATGAAAAAATGTACTACTAGTATATTATTTAAACAATGGTATTGTTTGATTTTGTTGTAAGTACAGAGAATGTCAGCGAAACAGAAGTGCTGGGATGTGCATATATATCATTATACAATAATGTGTGTGTGTTTCTCTAA